>MU271206.1:0-69354 GCA_021432655.1 Atractiella rhizophila | reverse complement strand
AAAACTACGACCACTGGCGAGACAAGATGTAAGCTCGTCATTGGCCCACATTATGGGCTCGCCACAACAGAATATCACCTCAGAGACTGGGACAGAACGTTTCTACTCCTCTCGATGGTTCATTGTCTCAGTGAAACATCGAGACGTCAGTGCCACCTTTTAGTAAGGCCTACTTTCACGGTTTATTACGCCATCACCTTTTCCTCATGTGCATCAAATGCTAATGCTAAAGCAGCAGGATATACGAAGTGCAGTGAGCGGAGTTGAGCAAAGACGACTAGCATCAGAGGAGTCACGATAATCGTGACATTACAGTAATGACTTAGAATGATAAGCATGCTCAAAAGACAAACGCGCAAGTAGCCTAATAATGCAATCATAACCCTGAAGATAACTCACTTGCAATTGAATAACTGCTAGCTTCGCTGCCAATGGAGCTCCTCTCTACCACCGGCTTCACGGTTCAATCTCGTCGTTATTTCACTCTCGCCAAGGTCTAATTTGACTTTATGTTGGTGGTTGGTGGTGGTGTTTCTCAACATGTCCGTCAATGTCAGACTGAGTCACGGGTGGCAAGAACCAATCAACCAACACTTACACACTAATCTTCGCCCAGGATGGACGATTTCGAAGGCCTAAAGAAGAAGAAGAAGTCCAAAAAGGTCACAGAAGACGCTCCAGAGACTCCGGCCGCTGCTGTTGAAGAGGACGATTTTTCAGATTTGAAGAAGAAGAAGAAGAAGAAGGTCCTTGATCTCGATGGAGAAGCTGCTGTGGACGGGAAGAAAGATAAGGAGGAAGCCAATGGAGGAGAGGATGATTTTGCGGATTTAAAGAAGAAAAAGAAGAAGAAGATCGATCTGGATGAGGTTGATGGTGCGCCAGCTCCTGCTTCTGAAGCTGCACCAGTGGCTGGGGGCGTGGAAGGAGATGGAGGAGAGGATGACTTCTCTGACCTCAAAAAGAAGAAGAAGAAGAAGCCGGCACTGGATCTCGACGACGCTTCCCCTGCCGCTGCTACTCCGCTATCAGAACCTGCCCCCGAGGCTTCTGGCGCAGGCGATGATGACGAGTTTGCGGATTTGAAGAAGAAGAAAACAAAGAAAAAGGTACTGTTGGATGTTCCCCTGGAGGCTGGGCTGTCGGAGCCTGGATCAGTGGAAGCTGCAGCGGCGTCTGGCGAGGCAGAGGTAAGCCGCCGTCCCGTTTGACCCCTTCACTGTCTTGCTAACCCTGGTATGGTATTAAAGGATGACTTCTCAGACCTGAAGAAGAAAAGTACTAAGAAGAAGAAGAAAGATTTCGACCTGGATGCATTTGAGAAAGAGCTTCAAGCCTCAGGGGTGTCGGGCACTGGAGCACTGGGAGGAGAGGATGGAGGGAAAGAGGAAGGCAAAGATGAGAAGGAAGATGATGATGAGGAGATGTCGGAGTATTTGAAGGCTGCCAGAGACCAGAAGTGGCTAAAGGAGGACCGCGATTATCAATACAACGAGGTTAGTCCCACCACTTTATGGGAAAATTGAGATATGCAGATTGACTGCTCTGTTTGAAAATAGCTTTTGGGCCGCTTTTACACCTCCCTCTATCTCTCACACCCCAATCTTTCTCCCTACTCCACGACCGGCGCCAAGAAGTACACCCTCGCTCCTCCACAAGTGCAAAAGGAAGGAAACAAACGATCAATCTTCACCAATGTGGGAGAGATCTGCCGAAAAATGCATCGATCCCCAGAACACGTTATTCAATTCCTCTTCGCAGAATTGGGTACGACTGGGAGTGTAGACGGAAACGGCAGTCTTGTCATTAAGGGAAGGTTTCAGGGGAAACAGATTGAGAACGTGCTGAGGCGATATATCCGTACGTCACCTCCTCTAGTCTTACTATTGATGATAAACAGAATCTTACGCTGGTGGACTGTTTGGGAACTAGTGGAATACGTAACCTGCAAGATCTGCAAGTCCCCCGATACACTGCTGGAGAAAGACAACCGTCTTTTCTTCGTCTCTTGCCAGACTTGTAATTCCAGACGGTCGGTCACTGCTATCAAGACCGGTTACCAGGCACAGATTGGAAAGAGGATTAAAACTGATAAGTAGTCGTTGGACTGGGGCACCGTCTTGGACGATGCTTGATGTGGAGCGATTATCGTGTATATTGTTGGCGACAGTGTTAGAATGTATCATCTTCCACTACTTCGACGAGAGAACTTGGACCCATCCTAATTCCCCTTGAACGCTTGAACAATTAAGATGTGTTACTCACTTTATATTCTTCGCTGCAAAACTATTGCAATAATGACCAACTTCCTTAGATTATGGCGCTCCGCTTCATTATACATGCTCACGTGACCGCAACGCTACAAGTTCACCACGACCATATCCAAAGCGACAGCTGCCAAACATGAGCTCTCCACTTTCCAGTGTACCTGAAATGTCTCCTCGTGGAGAAGAACCAATGGATGTTACTGTCAGTGAAGTGGCAGAGTTGGACGCGCTCCAAGCCGACGTCGATGCTCTCCTGTCGCGCCTGTCGAATAAACGTGTAGACTTGATTGAGAAGAATTTCACTATGGAACTTAACTCGCTGTCTAATGAGGAGAAGAGAGAAGTAGAAGAATTGAAGAGGCGGCTGGCGAGGGATTTAATTGTCGAGTCGTGCGTCCTTTTCATTGATACAAATTAGTGTAATAGCCGCTGATGGGTAGCTGCCAGAGCACAGACTAGCTTTGTGGCTACCTCGGGGTCTTCGGCGCGCGCGTTGTCAGTCCCATCTTCATTCTTAACCAGGAAAACAGTGACAGAGATTTTACTAAGAGAGATAGCTACGTTGTTGCAACGCCGTGACGAACTTGCACGCTCAAAACTCTCGCGGGAAGAAAAGCTCAAAGAACTGGAGATGAAAGTCGCTCGAGCGAAGAGAGACCTACGTCGTTGCGTTATTTAGGATCTACTTTTTTTTGTCTAACCGATGTTCCTCTTGTTCTGCAGACCAACACGACGTGAACGCTGAGCTGCAGATTATGCTAGACTCGAAGGAGAAGCAGAAAAGGAACGGAGAAACTCCCAGCACACTGTATGTCCTGCTTTCCATTACCTCAAGCTGAAATTAAGACTTGTGTATTGATCATTGATGTAGGGAAGAAGATTATGACCACTTGATGGTGCATAAAAAAGCGCTCCTCCAACGCGTACTGCAGGTATGTTCACCCTCAGTCTGCTATTTGGGATCATATTGGAAACTAACGACGGGTTTCCTGTTTGGGGAGCAGAGTCTCATCCTGGAATCCGGAATTGATTGGGTTGGGGACGACGATTTAATTCGCTACTTAGGGCTTCCGACCAGTGAGGTCGCAGAGTAGAGTAGCAGAATGGTGCATGTTTTGTCATTTCGTTCAGTCCTTTGTATGACTTTATAGTGGCCTGAACTGAATAAGGAGTATAGGCCGCATCAATCAGAGAGTTATCGCGACCGCGATTTGAGGCGGGCCGAACTCAGATGCAACAATTCAAATTGAGCAGAATTATTATCGCATCGCGCGAAATCACGCCAACACCACCTTTATCATCCTTCATCATCTGAGACGGTTTTGTTCTCTTTGCGACTTTTCACCATGCTGACTCCCCTCCTGTTCTCTCTCTCCCTCTTTGGCATTGCCTTCCCCCTACCCTCCCAATCTCAAGTCCCACTCCTCCATTCCTATACACAAGCTCAAGCACGCTTCCCTGCTCATACACTCTATGAACTGAACGATGGCACCTTTCTTCCTTCCCCCGCATACGGAGTGGGAAGCGAATGGAAGGGTATTAATGTGACGGATAATGTGCTGCTTGCGTTGAAGACGGGATGGAGGCACATCGGTCTGCACTCCCGTGTCCTCGTTATCTTTAGAATCATCACTGAAAACCTTGTGTAGATAATGCAGCATTCTATAGGAATGAAGAGAACGTTGGAACTGCTATCAAAGCTAGTGGTCTGAAGAGGGAACAAGTCTATATCACGACAAAATTCGATGGATTGCAAGGGCAGGATGTGGAGCTGAACCTGAAGGCTAGTCTAGAGAAGGTCTGCTCTTGCCTCACTAGAATGGTGTAACGACTCATGTACGCTCACGATTACAGCTTCAAACCGATTATGTCGACCTATACCTCCTCCACTTCCCGTTCCTCGTCGAAGATATTACGAAAGTCTGGCCACAAATGGAGTCTCTCAGGCGTCGCGGTCTAGCACGGTTTGTTCTTGATTCTGCTCTTTTCAGTGCCTAATACGAAGAATAGATCTATAGGAGTGTCGAACTACAACGTTACTGATCTCACTCCTCTTCTCAAAATCGCTTCAATCCTTCCTTCTGTCAACCAAGTCAGATACCATGGATACAATCACGCGACACAGGATGAGACTGTCGACTTTGGCAGGGAATATGGGATCCGTTGGGAGGCTTACTCTCCTCTATCTCCCGTGCGTTTTTGCAGTCCTCTTCGCGAGCCTTGTTGAAATGTCGGCAACGATAGGTTACCAAATACCCTGGTGGGCCCATTGATGAGGTTGCAGCCAGGATTGCGAAACGCTTGAGCGGGGAGGTAGGATATGAGGTAAACCAAGGACAGGTGTGATCTACTCACTGTCTCAATGATCTTAGGTGCTGATGCTTCATGACGCAAAGGTTGCTCTCGCTTGGCTCAAAGCAAAGGGCATCGTTGCCGTCACGACAACGGATAAGGAAAAGAGGCTCAGAGAGAATTTGGAAGTGTTCAGCCACAACTGGCCGAGTTTGACTGAAGAGGAGGTGAAAGAGTATGATGAAGCTGGGAGGAAGCAGAACAGAGATTGACTGCACTTTGGTTGAGACTTAAATCGACTTTCATCCTACAGATGGCACTGATAGATTCCGAAATTGATGACGTTTCATGTTGTA
The DNA here is from genome assembly GCA_021432655.1 of Atractiella rhizophila. Lineage (NCBI taxonomy): Eukaryota > Fungi > Basidiomycota > Atractiellomycetes > Atractiellales > Hoehnelomycetaceae > Atractiella > Atractiella rhizophila. The sequence continues at coordinate 64,439 of MU271206.1, read as the reverse complement.
CCACCGACTGAAATGACGCTGGCTAGTACAGGAACAATCAAATTCTCGCCCGATAGCTGTGGGGTCATTTCAGCGCTGTTTCTCCCATAAAAGCAAGAGTAAACCAGGCACCTGACGATAGAATGAAAGCTCCGTTCTTCCTTCCTCCAACTTCCCTTCTCCAATGCCCAATCTCATGCCCCCACAAAGCCTCCATCAAGAAAGAAAGACCCTCATCCTTCTAAGCGGGTCGATCTGACCCGCAACTCCTCTGCGAAGAGAGAGAGCAAGGATGCAGCGTCGGATGGCGAATCGTCAAACTCGCGCGGGAGTCTACGGTCGGCTCCATCGCTCGACGGGAATGCAGTCTCTTTGATGAAGGGGTGAGAAAATGGATCGAGTTTTCGAAAGATAGGTTGGAGTTGCTCATCGCGGTCTGAAGAGCGTGAGGGATTTCAAAGTTGCAGAATCTCGAGTAGGAGTCTGAGGACGACGGTGCCCATGTTATATTTGAGGCATTTATTGAGCCGTTCTGGCGCCTATTCAGCCTAGAGCATCGGTTTGAGCTTGCAAGAGGTAGGCAATGATCAACGCACATGAGAGGGTAATATCAGGCGCAAACACGGGCAGGATTCTACTCGGAGGTCGGTTTTGGTAAGGTTAACAGGTGATAGGACAAGCTGTCGATGTCGAGAAGACGGAGAGAAACATCAAGTCTAAGTCGGAAGTCAGCTATAAACGACTCTCCCCTAACCAAAAAAGATGGACGAACCACATCACTGAGATCAGGATGCAGATTGACAGAGCATCCGTCGTCCATGGAGATCAGGTCCAAAGTTCTCAATCTCGTACATACACAGCTGTCTATTGCTTCTAGCTTCGACTGTACGCGGATGGTAGCTCATAAGAGTGGGGGAGCAGGCGGCTCCAAACCAATCACTGAGCCAGAGCACAATGCGAGGTTGCGACTGCTTCCTCAATAGATCAGAATGTAAATACGTCGAGTGGGAGATGAGCCGGGGGTCAAAGGGTCGTGCGTGGCGACCCGGGCGATATCTTGAAAAGTTGGGGTCGTTTCGGGTTGGCGATCGCCTTTCGAAACTTCATGAGCTGGCTGAGATGCGTGGATACAGCCGATTGTGAGAACGTATTTCAAATGATGTTGGTTCTTTGGACGATGAGCCTGCAGATGGTCCGAATAATCTGACTAGATGAATCGAAGTCTGCAGCCATCGTCGAACCAGGCGAACAGAGCGGAAAATAATGCCCGTCGCGAAGAGCAAAAACGTATCAGGTGGAGGAGCCTGCTAAAAGATGAGCAAGCTGGCGTCCTCTACAGTCTAGATGAAGCTTCAATCCTTCCATGTTGACCAGATACGGAAGGGGTCGATTTGGAGGGCAAAGCACTCCCTTCGCTGACCAAACGGGAAGGGGTAGTCGATTTAGAGCTGCGCGGCTCCGTCCGTTGACAAGACGGCAAAGTAGTCGATTTCGAGAGTTCTGGAATCTCCCACCGCTGACCAAACGGGAAAAGGTGGTCGGTTCAGAGTCTGATACTCCTCCGTTGACTGGACGGGTAGGTCGATTTAGAGGCACGGGCAGCTCTCAGCGTTGACGAGACGGGAATTGCTCGCGGTGAGCGGAAGTGCTCGAGAGGAGCGAAAGCTCGATGGGACGAGCAGAGGACCACGAAATAGGACGGGATTGTCCAGGAACGTGTACTTCGGGTGGCGTGTCCATTGTACGAAGACGGTAGTCGAGGGATGGGTAGTTACCAGAGCAAGAGAGAGAATCCGTATATCCACAGCGATCCAGGCATGGACGTTGACTTTGCTGGAGGAATACTGACCGTCTGCGAATCATTCCGCGATGCGCCACCCTACGGCGGCCACTTGAAATGAAGCAATATGGTGTGCGTATACATCTCCAAAGTCAAGGGTACAAGCGGCTAGAGGAGGGATAGCGAACAATCTCGAGGAAACTGCAACATTCTCGAACTACTGAATGCGTGTCGGGGGCGCCGTCTGTGGAAGAAAGATTCCGATCGTGGATTTTGTGGGAGACTGATTGACGATACAGCGGGATGATGGGTGTGCGACAGAACGTAAATGAGAAAGCTGGCCATGCAAAACCGACTCTCAACTTTTGCCCCACCGCAAGAAAGAGACACTTACCACAACTCCTTAAAGCATGTGGAGCTGCGGTTGGACCGTACCGACACTCCTTCTGTGGAGAGCGAGAGCCTAGGATGTCACTCCAACTGAGAGCTGATTTCACGGATTGTTCCAATCAGCATAACATGCCCCAATCTTTTGTGAAGACGCTTACCGCGGGATTCAGCGACTTTGGGATGAAGGCTTCCGCCTTCAGAGCCCTGTGTGCCTGGCAGGAGAACTGCACAGGACTTTGAGACCCAAACCACTTCGTCGTTGCTCCAGAAGCATCAGTCAGCCCCTCGCCCAGTTAAGGGGCGAAATAAATGCTGCGCAAAGACATGGCTATTTGAAACTAGGTTCCGCTCAATCCTCATCAACATTTGCACTCAAAAACTTTCATGTTAGCACGGCAGCCGAGACCAACGATCACGCGTCGTTTTGTGCGCTTCGTTGGCACTCAAGATGGCTCGAGAGACGTCTCGTCAAGGACCATAGCTCTTCCTCCAAAACTCATTCGCAAACGCGCACTCAAAGACCTTCGCTTCCTCCTTCAAGAAGAACGCGTCAAGAGCTTTCATCTTGGGGACAGAGCCCATGGATTCAAATCTGTAGAAAAGCATAAGGAAGAAGTGGAAAGCTGGGAAAGGAGGCTTGAGCTTGCACTCAGGAAGGAGGAGAGCGACTCGTTCCCGTCCAAGACAGTTGGTTAGTCGCACATACTTTGCTCGTTTATCTGCCTTAAATTTCTGATTCTCAATGCGATCTAAATCGCAGTTCTTGGTGATGCTGTGAAATGCAAGACTATTGTCACCGCTTTACTAGAAGATACTTTGGCAAGTGACCAAACGAACTCTCGGTTGCTCAGGAGTCGGTCATATACCGATCTTGGAGAGGGCATTCAAAAGTGCTCGATTGGGTATGTGTCCCTCAAGAGCGCTAGAACCGGCTGACTGAATGGTGTTACAGATACTCCACCTCAGAACCATCCGCTTCAGACTTGGATCTCCAAATCAACGACCCATGGCTGAACCAAAGCAATATCCAAATTCAAGAACTTCATCTTCCAGATTTCGGAGCCGTGGTTGAGAGTCCTGATACCACTACACTTTCTTCAGTAGAAGACGTCATCTACGGCTCTGAAGCGGTTGTTCTCTGTCTTAGCGGGTCGACACAGACTCTACTGCAAACCCACCTCTCTCCTCTCCTCTCGGTTCTTCGCAACTTTCCTCAGCTCTATCTCGTCCTCGAAGATGCCTCCCCTGTAACACCATCAATCCTTCCCAACGCTCAAGTACTACAAATATCCACACAGCTCTTAGCTGAAAAACCGGGTGACATTTCCTCACTGTCATCGTCCGGCCTCACGAAGCTCAAAGACGTGCTTTCACACATATCATCCTCCTCTTCAGCAACCCCCTTTCTCCTTTCGTCCGCATTACAATTTACCTCCAATCTCTCTGCCTCCCAGCGGGCATGGTTACTCGAACAGCGGGAGGCTATCGATCGGTTGATGGCGGAGCTTTTGGGTAAAGAGAAGGATATCTGCCAAGTTTTCAGCGTGGACGAAGATGGAAGTCTAGTGGTCGATGACAGGCTATTCATGCGATCGAAAGAGGTCTTGGGGGACCTGTTGGACAAGAGGTTCGCGTGGTTCAAGCTGTTTTGGAGGAGCGACGATCTGGGAGTGGAGACGAAGAGCGCTCTGGAAGGACTCTATCTTCGCACTTTGGAGGTAGAAGTATGTCCTTCCTCCTACGTCGTTTCAGAGTTAACGGGTCGAACAGCTTTCATTCCAACTTGGCTATCTCTCTTCCCAATCAACAATTCTTAAAAGAACCATTGATTCGCATTCAAGCTATCTTCTGAGCCCTGCACTACTCAGCTCTCTTCCACCATTCCCGCCATTCACGCCTTACTCACTATATCACCCCCTTCAGACACGTCGCGTCCAACTATCCAACCTTCTCTCTTCCCTCCATCGCAAAGCACAGCTTCTGCTCATTCGAACATACAGCCTCTCCTTCATGTCCCTCGCTCTTCCTTCCTCAGCATACTGGGTCAACTTGGTGGAACCAAGCACGTCCATCGGCACAGCATCATTCGGCGTGATGGGTAGTGCATGGTTGCTGGAGAGAGGATGGAGGAAGGCGAAACGACGGTTTTGGGGAGATTGGGAGCGGATAGGGAAGGGCGTCGAAATGGATCTCGGTAGAGAGGTGAACGCCTTGCTGGAAGGGGTGTTTGCGAGGCACCGGACCGCAGTGAAAGGGATGGAGGAGAAGGTGGAGGCTTTACAGGGCCAGTTGTCGGCGTGGGAGAAGGAAGTGTTCAATGTAGACACTGACTAAGCTCACGACTAACACTTATTGATTGATGTTGCCTATTGGCGCCATACCTTTGCTAGGCTTCAATTATTTATCCCATCCTTCCCATTTCTCTACCCAACTTGTCAAAGTTTGTTCACCCAAGTTTAGCCATATTGTGACCGCAGTACAACTGATCGAAACTATGGCGCCTTTTGTTTGTACGCAGCACTCCCACTGTACGTGTATTGGAACCACGTTACGTTGCTTACCAAAGCTTCTCAGATTGGTCTGTTTAGCAAGTGCTGTTAGGGTGTGCTACATCTGAACTGGGTCTTGATTCGCCCAATTTGGTCCATCCCAGGAAAACTCCCTGAGAACGACCCTACTGGTATCATCATGCTACCTCACCTATTCCTCTTCATCTTGCCCGTATCGTCCTTGGAGACTCAATTTCCATTTACTGGCCGCCCACATCTCAAATCCCCGTCTCAGAAACAGCAATTCTCAGTCGCCTCCAAACCTCCACCCACACAAGGAGCCAGCTTTGATCAGGTACCGACTCAGACGCTGTCTGTTCGCTCAACACCTAGTGTTATTGTCCGTCCGAAACAACCTTTCAATCTTACCGAATATCATGCTTTGCGGCATGCCCGTTTTCGCGCACAGAAAGTCCGGCACTCACGAGGGCAAAGTGAGGGAGAGGAAATGCATGCGTGGGATGATGGGATGGAATGGGAGGAAGAAGAAGTTCTAGTTCCCGACACGACTGATTGGGAAACGCTACGAAGTCTGGCTACGATGACTTAGTAAGTCAGAAGTCACACTCCGCACGTCCTTATGTCGTCGCTTCAGTGACACTTACTATCCACCACCGGTCAACGGAAGCTTTCCGCCTGGCTGGAGAGATGTCGATGAGACATGGCAAACTGTTCGTTGTCTTCTTGTCCTCTCATAATTGGCCCTGATTCAGAACAAGGCTACCTCCTTTGGCTGGGACCTTCCACATTTACGAGGACACGTCTTCGCCACCGCAGGCAACGAAACCGTTCGTTTCTACATTCTCGAGAAAGCTTCCGCCAAGTTTCTCATCCTGCGAAACCTTTAGGTTATAGTTGCGATTAAAGGCACATCTACGCCATACCTCGACTCGAGCAACACAACCACGAACGACAAACGCTGCGTCCGTTGCCAATTTCTTTCATTCAGCTAATTGTTGATCATGACCTAAAAGGATAACCTCTTTTTCTCCTGCTGTTGCGCGCGAGTAGACTGGACCTGGACGCCAGTATGCGACTGCTACAAGCCAGCCGGTTCCAGCTCCCCACCAGGCACACTTACAAACGCGGGAAATACATGCGACGAGGACTGCGTCGAAGAAGCTGTGATGGATGAGGGTTCCTACTACCCGCTCGCGACGGAACTGTTCAACAATCTCACGACAATTTATCCCACTTCTCAAATTTGGTTGGTCGGCCATTCCCTTGGAGGAGCTCTCGCGGCTCTCCTTTCAATCACATTCGCCATTCCAGCGGTCACATTCGAAGCTCCATCAGATCGGTTGGCGGCGAAAAGGTTGCATCTTCCACTCCCGCCTGTTCAAGGTCTTGAGAACACGACGGTGACGCAGCAAGTCACGAGCAGATTTGGCGCCGGAGATCCAAACAGAGACCCGTTAGGGAATGAGGATTTTGGATATGCACCAGTCGTCCATGTTTATCACACTGCTGATCCAGCACCGATGGGAGTCTGGTGTGTGTTTGTTTCGTTTCTATAGTTAGGTAGCTAACATCAGTCTCGGACTTGGAGTAATGGCGTCCTCTCTTCTTGCACATTTGCGGGACTGGCATTAGAGACACACTGCCACACAGGCAAGAGCGTGGTTTTCGATACCGTAGGAGAGAAGGGATGGAGTGTCGACGTCAGGAATCACCGAATCGGCGTCGTAATCGATCAAGTGCTGAATAAAGAGTTTTGGCGGCCCGTCCCGAAAAATGAGAAAGCGAAATGGTGGTGGCCATGGAATAGTGACGTAGCAGCACGTAACGATGAAGAAGGTGACTGGTTTCCTCCTGTTGCCAGGCCTGAAGACGAGGATTGCGTGGATTGCTTCAGATGGACTTTTGAGTGAGGAGTGATTTCAGCTCATTTGTACACAATACATTTCATTCTGTCAACGTTAGGTCTATGAAATGTAGTATCTGTGTAGTATCACGAATGCCAGTTGTAACACCACTTCAGCTAGTCACAGCCAACGAATGCTGGCCACGGCGGGTCTACGTTCAACCTGTCTCAGTTCAACCTGTCTCTTCATACTTCCACTAGGATTATTGACGGGAGTTAAATATCGAGCATTTTCGAGCGTAGATAAGTAGTCAGATCACCTTCTGCATTCCCCCTTCCATTCAGCTCTCCGACTTCGCAAACCTCACACCTCGCCGCGTTCCGCTTTCCGACCTCGCAACTTGTCTCTCCGACTTCGGTTCACCGTACACTGACTAACCTCCAGTGTTAGATGGAGAGGAAAGCATAAGCGCGGCTGGTAGGTTATCGATGTATAAGCGAATTCATGTCGACGAGGTCCTGCCATAAACAGAGTAGAAAGTCGCGCGTCGCTCGTGTTTGAAAGTGGAAGCGGGAGAAACAACTCAAGATGTCTGTCACAATCAAAGGTTTGTACAAGTCTACCGAAGTAGGAAGGATGGGATATGGTTTGATGAATTTGTACGCTGTTATCGTGGTGCATCGTACCATAGGCAATAGGGCTAAATGAGCATTTAGGACTTGGAGACCGCAACAAACCGAAGACGAACAAGCATTCCAAGCTATCAAGGGGGCGATTGACGCTGGATCCACCATGTTAAATTCAGGTACGTTTTTCAGTCTTTGGCCCCCTGAAACCATCGTTAAATCAAGTCATTAAGGGGAGTTCTACGGCCAGGATGACCCTGAAGCGAATCTCAAACTCCTCAACAGATTCTTTACCAAATACCCAGACTATGCATCGAAATGTTTCCTCTCCGTTAAAGGAGCTGTCAACTTGGAGAAGCTTCAGCCAGATTGTTCGACCGAGAATTTGCGAAAGAGCGTCGAGAACATTAATAGGCTCTTGGGAGGGAGGAAAAGGCTCGACCTCTTTGAGCCTGCAAGAGGTATGGCCATCTGTTCTTTGTCAGTTCTGGAATTGATTGTTGATCCTTTTCCTGCAGTGGACATCAATGTCCCGATAGAGCAGGTCATGAAAGATCTGAGGGCCTTGGTCGAGGAAGGATTGTTCGACTACATTGGGTTATCTGAGTGAGTTATCTCTTCTTCAACGTGTCCAGAGCTCACATTGCATCATAGATGTTCTGCAGATACCATCCGACGTGCGCATGCAGTAGCTCCAATATCAATTGTACGCAAAACTTCTTCTTCAAGTTGCAACCATTTAATTCCTCCAATCTAGCTCGAAGAAGAGTACAGCCCATTCACTCTGGACATGGAGGAAAATAAAGTCTTGGAAACCTGCAAAGAGCTTGGGATCGTCATCGCGGCATATAGCCCCATCAGTATGTCGCCCATCAACTGGATGCCAGCCTATTGATGGATGGTTTACACAACTTCAGGTCGTGGACTCCTCAGTGGAACTATTGAAAAGCCTTCTGACATTGCCGAAGGTGACGGAAGGCACCACTTCGACCGCTTCCAGGTCAGTTCCTTACTTTAATCATCACGAGTTGGGAATTAAGAATTGGAGCGAATAACAGGCCCAAAATTGGGACGAAAATTACGCCCGTATATCGAAGTTTAAAGAAATTGCTGCGAGGAAGGCAGTGACGCCAGCTCAACTGTCCCTTGCTTGGATATTGAAGCAATGGCCTGAAGGATTTATCCCAATTCCTGGATCTACGAGACCACATGTGGTAGTTGAGAATCTCAAGGCTTTGGACGTCAATATTAGTGACGAGGAGGATAAGGAGATTAGGAAAGTGACATCTGGTGTGATAGGAGGGAGATATCCACCATTCCTAATGCCCATGTTGTCTAGATAAGTTTTAAGGAAACACATATGACAGTAGAATTTGTTGAGAGGTAGGCAGCGTTGCCTATGTCTCTCAAGTGGACATAAGACTTCCAGTTAGAAATTTGTTTATTGCTCCAAACACGGCAGAGCACAATCCGTCTACGTGAAGGCAAATAAACATTTTTGCTTCAGATGTGCAAAGGGATGTCCATTCGAAAAGAAAGGGGCTTACGAGCCTCCAGAAAAAGAACCCAAGTCGCAGTGCAACTAACTCCATTGACGCCGCCACCATGCAGGAAATCGAATGACAGAGTCGAATTTGATGTTTCGAGAAATGATTTCGGAACCTAAATCTGAACAAGAGTTATTTTGTCCCTGGTTCCATCCCACCCTCGGTTTGTCGACAATATTGACCATTTTGGGCCTTCAATTGCACGAGGAGTCAAAGGTGGTGTATTCTGACGGAACCAAAGAGGTTTGTCCTCTGTTGTCTACGTCACACTCTCAAAAGTGTGTGAAATCCACCGCGCTTCCTGTTACAGTCCGTTTCCACGCTGCTACGGATTCTCACTTGTTGTGATTTGACATAAAGGTGGTTTGCTTTATCGAAAGGACTTTCGTCCTGGGTGTGAAAAAGTCCGGCGCACTTTGCGTTAATGAATGGCTCGACAGAAAGATGATATACTCAATATTATATCTCATATTGTAAGCATACAATGGCTAATCTGTTAAGCATATCTACAGTCACTTTCTCTTTCTAACAACATGAGCATGTTTTCATTCAAATTGAGATAAGCAAGGTGTATTATGGAAGAGCTGTTTTAAAGGTTCCTAGCGCCAATTTGAAGTCTTCTGTTGAAGTGTCCAAGCTTTTGTTATTTAATGCTCAGAGTCGTGATGTGTAAATGCAGCCTGATCTGACTAGTTTGTCATTAGGATATCAAGCAATGGCTCCGCCATCCATTTCTCGTCGCCCCCGAAGAAAAAACAAGTCAACCTCTTCCGATGACATGGACAACGACATGATTCTCTACGGCGTATTTCTTATCTTCATTTCATGCACATTTTTCATATTAGGAGTCTGGTCGATGGCTATCGCTCCTTTTGTGCCCGAAAGTGGTTTTCCGGTTCTTTATTCTATTAGATGTTATGGCTGAGCTGACGTGGAACGTAGGTATTGGACTGGCTTAGGAATGACACTCATTATAAATACCTCGTCCCTCTGCTGATACCAATTGGGCTTTACACGGTCATCGTCAACTGGATGGGATTCAAAATGTTTAGGCATGCCTGAGGAAGGGAGTTTGTGGAACTCGAGCTCTCAGGTTCCCAGACGTGCCCAGTTTACAATTTACGGCAAATCAAATTGGCCCATTGTGGATCTGCCTGCGATGCCAGCTGCAACCTCACCGCGGGTAGGACGAGGAAAGTAATTGTCTGGATAAGGCATCAGATGGTGGTGTGGATATATGCTTTTGGGGATTAACTGAAAGGTTTGGTATTAGAACAATTTGTCAGATTAATTACATTAATACTACTAATTCTGATCAGCTGAGGGGTGGTACCGACTTATCATATTCGAAACGTCTATAATGCGCGGAAATGAAAAAAAGAGTGCCGTCTATTGGAATTTGTAGTGGAACTTCTCACTGTCGAATGGAATGAAGAAAGAGATATCGAATAGAAACGCGAAACATTAAGTGGACAGAATAAACATGCCGCCAGATTAGGATGACGAGCCTTGACCGTCGTTCTGATGCCTTGAACTATCCTCGTAAGTTGGCAGGCCGACAGAGCTGGAGAGCGGCACGACGCCCCCCAGGAATCCGCGAGAAGCGATTTCATAGCTTGGTACAGTGGACAGGATGTCAACTCCTTCCTCCTCGGTTACAGAGTTAGGTGTCCCGTGTCCTCCACTCCCGCTTCCATCTGGCGTAGTCGATTGGTGGCCATCTCGATGTCCACCCTGCCAACGAGCGTTCAACTCGTCCCGACTCCTAGATCGACGAAGCCTTTCCTCCATGTTATCGAAATGGGGAGAATGCGGAGCTGAAGTGTGAGGAGAGGAGTGCTTCGACGACTTGAGAGCGGTCAGGGGACGAAGAGGCTTAGGAAGCTGGATGGAGAAAAAGCCTCCTTTCCTCCCTGTGGAATGTTCCGAGTCCGGAGTATTCGGGACGCTGCGTCCATGTCTCGACGACGAGAAAGATGAGTGAGTGGAAGGATAATTCATACTTCCCAGCTCAACAGCGGGGGAAGAGGGCCCGGTCCTTACTCCTGTGGGTTGGGTCTCTTGTAGATCCCCAACGGACCGCAAAAACTCTGAATCCGCCCAGTTGATGGTATGGTGATGGTCTGGGGGATGAGCCGGTGTGTTGGATCCAGAGGAGGAATGAGAGGGTATTCCATCATCATGAGCCTCTGTAGGTAGCGTAGAGAGGGAGAACCCTGAGTGTCCGCGACGGCCTGAAGGAGAAGGGGGACGAGAAGAAGGAGGACTGTGAAAAGGAGTTGACGCTGGTGTTGAGCGGGATGACCATGGCGTAGGTTGGAAGTGGACCGACGAGGATACTGTAGTGTCAGTTTCGTTTGCGAGTCGATCTCGCACCTGTGCAGGTGTCAGTAATCTGGAGCAGCAGCGAATAAGGAAGACTCTCACGTGATCAGAATATGCTGGGAGTTCAGTAGGTTGGAAATCGGCTCGCATAAACGCTCCAGAGGGGCCAAAGAGCAGATTCCTCGTGCCCTGACTTGCCAGTCTTGCCTCTTCCAGGTGCTGATGCGCTAAAATCGTGATTGGCAATGCGCACCTGAGCTCGCTAACGTGTCCGTCCGGGTTCTTGATGAAAGCACTCCACTTAATCTTGTGTGCGACAATCGCAGGGGAAAGATTGTGGGATGGCAGTGCCCAGGTGGGGACATTGACATTGATCACGACATCTATTTCGGGAGACATCTCTTCGTCTGCGATGTCATCCTGTAGGGAGAGATTATGCAGGCTTGGAGGGCGTGAATTCGCTGGGGTTGGATTTGCGGAGTGAAGAGGGAACGAAGAACTGAGTGGAACACCTGACCAACCTGGGCTGGATGAGGGGGAAGAGGTATCGAGGTTGAGGGAGGTGAGAGGTGCCATGCCTCCTGGAAACGACGGTCTGATATGAGGAGAATGAGAAGGAGTTGCTCTCGCACTCCTCGGCTGGCTCGATGTTCCACTGCCACTTCCACTGCCACTGGCGACGTTACTACCTTCAGCTTCAGGGAGGGTCTTCTGCCACAAGCTAACTTGAACAGCTTCGTATCCACTTGAGTGAACTTCTCCGTTTTCTTCGCACACCTGTGTAGTAGGGAGGCGTCGGAATAAGTGTTTCGTCGTAAGAATATCTCTAGCTTCGTGATGATTTCCTCGAATATGAACGCTGACGTTCTCTCGTATCGATGTCATGACAGAAGTAATGGTCACTCCTTTAGCGAGAGGGGAGAATTTCATGTTGACAGGGATTTGGTCGCCTCCAGCGTAAGCTTTGTGCGGTATGGTTATCGAATACATGACCTGTTTGTTTCTGATTAGCTAAAAATCATAAGATTATAATGTAACTGACCTTTCCGGGCCACGTATTCTCTATTTCCAGCGTCTGATTGAACTCCATCGCCTCCTCCGAAAGCATTCTTGACACCTTTACTTCTTTCTTTGCCTTGAAGTCCCTTTCAAAATGTCCTTTCCTGACCGCCAATGCTTTGAGCTTGTACTCAATGGCGCACGCGCCACTGAAAGTCTTCAAACTTGCAGGGAGCGTGCTAGGGAGGACAAGAGAGAAAGGCCAGGCGTGTCTACCAGCATTCAGGGTGTGAGAATGATGTTCCGCTGAACCTGGCGATGACAGGAATTGGAAGTCATGAAAGAATAGAGGTAACTGGGTCGGATGTGCACGGAACGCTCCATTGTCCTGAGGGAGGAGAAGTGATGCGGTGCCTCGAAAAACCATACTGACCTCCTTGAACGATGCTCTCTCGTCCAAGTTCAGTACTAGCTCGCCACTCATGGTCGCGGGTTCGAAGTCCTGTCCTTGAATTCCGCGAAAGACGATTTGCTCTGAGTCCAGGTTGATCTGGAAGTGAGAATCGCCACCGTCCGGCATGTTGATATCGCTTGAATATGACGACGACGCAGAAGACGCCCTGTAAAATGGAATTGCCCTTTGTTCCCACGGAAAGGGAGACCTTGAACTGGCGTTCGGATACGAGTTTCCAAGGGACCCTTCGCTCCGTCTATTCTGTAGGGACCTCGAAGCGGTGTTCCTGTTTCCTTGCCCGTGGCTCTGGTGGCTCGAAGGCGAATTGGGCTGGGTGTTTACTGTACGTGAAACACGAGTTGTAGACGAACCAAGTTCGTGCCGTGCTGAATGTGGATGTGAATGATGGGTCCCAGAAGACGTATGAGTGCCGCTTGTGGTGCGCGAGGCGGAAGATGAGGTCCAAGGATCGGGATTTGGAAGGGTGAGCGTCGGATACGTAATCGTTGTTCCTGATTTCTCAGAAAAGGGGGTTAGCAACGGTCAGACACTACTGATTGTTGGTTACTGCCATCATTTTATAGTCCTCAGATGTCTAACAACAGACTCAACAGACAAAACGGTGTGGAATACAAAGGCAATCAACAACACTTTGTCTCAACTACAAAGGAACCACAACAATGATAAAAGTCGTAGCATTACGACCGCAATATTGTGAAATTGGTCATAATACGACAATTTCGCGATATTTTCACTTTCACTTGTTTCCGAGAATGAAACCAAAGACAATTCCGATAAATTTGTTGAGCATCGGATGGAATATTGTGGGTTATTATGACGCTAGCAATGGAGTAGGTTAAATTAATAAGTAAGAATCATATCACAAAGCAGCGCTTCCCGACCTAACAGGAAGGTCCATAGCAAAGGTCGGCCGTTAATGCCGTGGACGGCTAGCGGCGACATGAAGGTACTGCATGTATTCTGCTGTTCTATCGAGCAACTGGAAAAATTAACAATAATCATGAATCTCGACGGTTGCAGGGAAGACGACAACAAAACTGGTCCTTCCGTGCCCCATGAGTAACAACACCACGAAATTTGCACATCGCGCTTCAAAATTGCGCCGTAGCATCACTTGTGAAACACAAGACACTCTTGTTTTTAAAAGACTCATCCAATATTGCCCTCGAAGCGGTTCAAGGGGATAACGTACCCTCCTCAGCCTGGTCTGAAATCCCAGCTCCAACCTCTGATCTGAAATCCCAAACCGTGTCTCGATTGACTCTGTAGGTTTCCCTCCCGTCGTCTTCAACAGGCTTTTTCACGTGTGGCCTGCCAAAGAAATGATGTGAATGTCGTTTGGTGACGGTTGTAGCGCTTGTGATAGGAGTTAAGTCTAACGCAGACTTTGGTGGTCGATGATGATGGCAAGGTTGTTTGTCCTTCATTGTGGCTATCTAGGGTGAAGTCGGGCGTCGGGCCGCCGATTGATGAACTTTATTTTGGGGCTGAAAACTGTTATCCCAGAACAGTGGTGCTATGCTCGTCTTGTGTTTTCTCGAAAAGCGTTGATATGGAGGAGTCCTAACAATTCTCGAGGGAGAATTCATAACACAGGGATAAGAAGATGCTTTATAAGAAGATGGACCGCGGGAACACACCGGTTTGCTCAGTTGTTCTTCCCTCGCTCTCTGCCCGTTGTCCGTGTTGCACCTTCCTTTGGCCGACTTGCAATGAAGGGAAATCAATAAACGTTGGGAAACCCAGCGAAGGGACTTACTAGTATTCTTTGTAAGACGCGCTTTACGTGGGATTGTTTTTATGGAGAGGCGAGAGGACTTGAAATGCGTCCGGTAAAGCGGCTTTCAAATGATTCTCTTCCACCAGCCAATCTTGACGAAACGTTGCAAGTCTTATATCGACGCGTTTCCACCAACCACGCAATCAGTCCGGCTATGTCCTGTAATCAACGAAGGCCACGCAACCCTAGGACAGCATCACAACAAATGCAAAACCAGCCAAAGGCATCAGTTCGCGCGTGTCTCGCGACGGTGGGTTGTCCGCCGGTTCTCCTACGGTAGAAACCCAAGGTCTATGAACGGCTGAGAGGCTTGCTACGGTAACCTGATGGGCGAGAAGGGGCCGTACTGCTTGGGTGGGCATTGAGTCGGGGAAGGCGGGCAGCAGAGCGGGAGACTGGCGGAAGGTTGATTACCCTTGGAAATCTGTTCTGTCGCCTCTGCATTCCGAACCGCGGGTAGATGGTTTGACAAGACATGAAGGTTTGTCAGGTTCATTGAGGAATTGGCCAAGACGGGGCAAGAGCACTTTTGGTTTAAGCACGTACATGCAATGTAACACTCCGGATACTTACTTTATTTCCCCTTCTGGGTTGGTGCTTTTGCAGCTTTTACAAAGAAAGACCTAGTCAACCGTTGCGAGTAGGTTGGCCTGCAGACTGTAAAAGAGTCAATGGTTTTACAAGAATGAAGTTTTGATCCATGGATTACGAACCAAATTGCTAGGAAGGGGAACCTGAAGGAACACTTCTAACCTGCCACGACGCATTCCTCTTCTTTTCACTCCTTCGGCTGACTTTGGGCGTTATCGGCTACTGCAATGCAAGTGTGTGCTTGATTTACTCCATCGTTCCCTCCAGAAGGATGATGAAGATCGCGCAAGCAGGGCCCAAGGTCTTACCCAGGTTGGCTAACATGGAAGCTTGGAAAAATCATCCGCCTAGGCCATCCTCTTTCAAATTAAAGTAGCGAAAGACATGGTAGGGCACCAATATAAATATGAATGTGGCGGACAATTGCATAACTCGTCAAACTACAAGTGCAGAAATAAAGTGAGTGGGGACAAAGACTTCAGTAAGAAATACAACCCATCAATATGCAATCAATGATCATGTCATGATGAAATTCCTCGGACGGGAACCAAGTCCAAACGTATAACTTATCCAGTGAAAAGACCTACTCCATGCAACAAAATGAGGGCGAGAACATTAACGTAAGAATCTGATCAATGCTCTATCGACGTTGTCTGCCGCCGATGAGCAAAGGTACTCAGATTCCGACTCAATCTTTTGACCGCCCTCACAGTCGTATGTAGGAGATCATCATCACAGCTATTCGAGTCCTCCGACGAAGAAAGGGTCGAATCGCGTGAGAGGTTCGAGTTATCGAAAGGCACGAAAGTCGGGTCAGAATACGGCGGTGGTGGTGCCAGACTTGACATTCGTTTCCGATTCGACGGTGAGGAATTTGAGAAGTTTGGATGCTCCAGACGATCATGATGGTCGATCGGATGGCATTTCCATTCGACGAACGCCTCCTCCCACTTCTCTGCGACCTCCATCAGATCCTCTGCCTTTTCCAACACGTCCATCTCCTCGTCTCGAGTCGCCGGTATCCGTAACACCCAATCGAGTTTGGAGAGCATCCATAAGATTCCGTCATCGATTTGGGAGACGGTGAAGAGGGAACGAGACGCGATGGACCAACTGTCAGTCGCGTAAGAGTTATCCATGCTATATGTTGTTGCAAGGTTGAGTGAACAGAGGAGGAGAAAGTGAGGGAGCGTTTGTGGGGGAATGGGTGTCGAGGGAAATGGGGTATGAGCGAAGGAAAGGCGTCCAAGGAGATGGAGTGCGTGGTAAACTGTCGAATTTGGGAGAGCTGTCCTCAAGAGAATATACGCCTATAGACGATGAGGTTCAGGATCAAACGTTGTTTAGATTGAAGCGTACGAGGAAGTCGGGGAGAGGCGGCACGACCTTTGTTGGTGGAGCAGCTTTTGAGAACAAAGTCTTTCGCGGTGGTCGTGGGAAGTCGAAGAGCGAGTAAACGATCTCAGACGTGAATTGTGAGATGTCTGCCGTCCCGATTACGCATACTCAGTCTCCACTCACTGGCACATCGAAAAATGCGAACCTTTGAAGCCGAAGTAGCGATCCCTGACTGCTGTCATCAACGTATATGGTTCACTCCAAGAAGAACTGTCAAAGGTGGATTGGGTCCAAGAAGTAGTAGTTTTGTTATAACAAGTTTGCAATCGTCTGAAAGGAAAGAAAAGGGAACAGGACAACGGTCAAGCTTTAAAAACAAGAAGGCGAGCTCGGAGGCCCGGGCTAGAGCGCGTTCCAGCGGCACGGGGAGGAGATGTAATGCTTTCCTGTAGGCGAGCTCGGAGGGCCACAAGCTCAAAGCTCAGATCTGAGAGGCTGAAGGTACCCAATTGACGGCCTTAGGAAGGGTCAGGGAGGCTGATCTAGCGTAAGTCACAGCAACCAGGTTGGAAGCTTGGAAAGAAAAGAAAACTGAATACGTAGCTATATACCCTTCCGTTTGCGCCGCCGGATGGAAGGAGATAACATGCCTACAGATCCACTAACGAGGAAGCTCATTCACACCTCAAGACCTCTTCCCGGCTAGGACCAAACTAGTCCGTATCATGACCAGCTCGGCTACGTCTGCTACGTTTAAACCACCTGATAAATCTCATGGCATGAATGTGACGAAGGGAAGGCTGTTACAAACAAATCAGGGTTGCGGTATGCAATTACCCCAGACTTTCCAAACGCTGGGATTTGTCACGGTGCTGACTTCCATTACGGCAGGTCCTTTGAAGCGGAGGAGAGCGGACCACAACATCCGTAATCCGGGAGGTGTTGATGCCCTTGATGACGGATTTTAGACAGCGGCATACCTCTCAAGCTCACTGATCACTGAAAAGCTTTAAGGTGGGCTGCAGGTTGCCCGAAGCCTCAAGCTTGAAGGGTTAATGGACAATGCCATTCAGTTTGTTCTGTCATAGAAGGTTTTCCAACCTCTGGATAGGACGTACGAAAGAGGGAAAGCAGTTCCCAAAAGGAAGGCTGCATTAAGCGCCGCCAATGAAAGAGATGGCCTTCGGTGGAAGCAGAACAACTGACAAAGACGCGCCGCCCAAGTGTACCATCCTGTCCCTTTACAGTGAATATGATGTGCCGTTCACTAGTGCAACCTTCATGCGGACATAAAAGTTGCCCAGTTTTGAACAATAATGTATTGAGACGTCTGAAAGTCGCTGTGAAAGTCAGGAGGAAGATGAAAGAAAGTCAGGAAGACGTCATGATTAGTTTGGGGATGACAACACTACAACACTAAGGTTACTGTATATTTCGGGTCCGTAAGAAACGACAATCTTGCCACTAACCGAAGAGCTCTGATCCTTCTCAGCTTCTCTCGATCCTTTGCTGTCGTCTATTCTACCTAAGCTGTGACAGGATGCAAGGATTTAACAAATACTATCCTCCAGACGTGACTCTTTTCCTCCTATTAACAAGCAGAACTGACAGTAAGCTTGTGATAGTATGATCCTTCCAAAAATTCCTCCCTCAACTCCTACCGAGGAGTCCATGCCTTAGGAGATCGAGCGCGGAAACTCAATCAAGGCGTACTGATAACGCGGTTTGAGCTTCCATTCAACATCTGGTGGTATGTCCTTCGTAAACGTAGTATTGCTGGAAGGGTGATGCACCGCTCGTGCATTTAGTGGTGGTTGCGATGCCCATATAGGCATGGGAGTGCGTTACAACGCAGAAAAGAAAAAAGTTGGAATGTATTATTCCACGCCGATTTACGCCTTCAGATGCAAATGCCACCTCTGTTCACATTGGTTCGAAATCCGTACCGATCCACAGGTCTGTACTTCCTCCAATCCCCTTACTGTATTTCCTCCTTCTCCCCGTGTACTCATTTGTTTTGTTCGTGCCACACAGAACACAAGATATGTCGTACACGAAGGTGCGCGTCAGAAGAACGAGGAATGGGACCCCTCAGCAGACGGCAATGGCGGCTTCGCGCCTATCGAGATGGACGCGACGAAGCACCCATTGGATGCGTTCCAGAGTCTGGAGAAGAAAGAGGCGGACAAACGTGTGGCTATGGGGCAGAAGGAGCGCTTGTCAAGATTGGAAAGTTTGAACGAAGGCACATGGGAAGACCCGTATTTGCTCAACGTGAAGCTGAGGAAGGCGTTTCGTGAGGTGAAGAAGGAGAGCATAGAGAAGGATGGGGAGGATGAGGAAGTGAGAGAACGATTTGGTCTGAGGGACGATTTGAAGTTGGAGGGGAAGAGGGAGCGATGGGAGAAGCGTGTTGGTGTTGAGTTTGAAGGGGAGCGAGAGGAGGAAGAGGAAGAGAGGAAGAGAAGTGAGCAGAGGGATCGCGAGGACGGCGCGATGTGGGAAAGGCTGAGGGAGGAAAGAGAGCGGAATAGGGTGGTAGAGATGGAGTTGGGTACTGGACGGAACTTCGCTGATGTGACACGCATAGCCAAAAGGAAGCTGTCATCGTCGACTTCGACCGCAGAGTTCCCTCCAGCAAAGCGACGCCTTTCTGCCTCGTCCTCCTCCTCCCGTTCAACAACGGCGAACCAAACTTTAGACGATGCCTCTCTCCTGAAGCAACATCTACCTCACCAGTCCATGTCAATGGTAAAGGCAAAGAAGGAAAAGGCGCCCAGTACTGGCGCGCTGGATGTTCTGGAGAAAAGGAGAAAGATGAAAAAAGATCAGAGCGTGAATGAGCTGAAGCAAAGATTGATCAAAAACACACAACGGAGGAATAATGCGTTTGGCGGATTTGGGGCTGGGTGACTTCCCTTGCATGCTGTTGGCACATATTTATTCCTTGTGTCCTGACTGAGTGTTGTATGGCATACTTCCATGCAACAATATGTATCACCATGCACCCCTCGGTTCGTCACCTAACGTCGCAATTTGAAGAGAAGGAGACAATACAATTGCACGTGCAATCACCAAAGGTATACATTATGCCGCATACAGATCCTCATAATAAGTAGTTTATGCATGGAATTCGCCGACAGCAGGTCCAAATCTAATATCGGGTTATCATCAGCTTGTGGTAATGCGGTTAGGGCGTGGCGTCGCTTACCCCTCATCAGGAATCGTGAGCCTTCCGCAACCATTGGCGTCACATCCTTCGTATGGGAAGTCGTTACCCCACCTTGGTAAAATAGATTAGACATGTTGGAAGGGAAAGAGGAATCGTACCAAGAGAAGTCGAGGCCGCTTGGGAATTGGAGGGCAAAGAAGTAAATGACACCAAAGATACCGATAGCTGTTGACAGAGCAGTAGCTAGAACGTAAGCGTACTGTTGACAGATCGTGTCAGGTCTCTTACAAACCAGACAAACCAGAAAAGACAGACCTTGCTCCACCATGGCAGGAAGCGCTTCTTGATGTAAGAGTTGAAGAGGAAGCATATATATAATCCAGGAAGGTATTGGCTGAGGTTGGTGGGGGCAAAGCCAATCGGGGCGGACATGAGGACGGGCGTGTGAATGTATTTGACCCAGCTGTTGGGGTACCTCCTCGCCAAAAGGTAGAACGGAATCGGGATGAGAGCACCAAGAAGGAAACCATAGGTGCAAGAATGGTAGATTCCACCACTGCCGTAGATCCTCCTTGGACCACTGGATACAACCAACGTTTGTGAGTAACAATGCAAAAAAAACATGTGACATGTGAACGTACATTACTCCCCAAATGACGGCGGCAGAGAAGAAAGTTCGGTATCCGTAGCAGTAGAAATGGTTCTTTTGATCATTGCTGCAGAGGTCGTGGATATTTCCGATTTGCCAATCGATAACGGCAATGGAGACGAAAGTCGCCCATACGGTTGCGATCGTTTGCACCCAGAACTGATGGCGAGGGTTGATCTTGAGGTAATGTCCGAGCTTCAGATCTGCCGCATAAGTGAGAGCTTGGTCCGTAACGAGTAAACCGTAAGACTTGAACAGCATATTGGCCAACGGTTTGCCTGATTGTCAAGTTAGCACCTGAGTAGACGACGTTTCAATGGATCCGACTGACCAGGAAGGGCGAAACCTCCAATAAGCTCAGAGATCACGTTCAGCGAGAGCAGAATGTTAGATTGCGCGACGATCATTCCAGCGGGGATCACAAAGACGAAAGCGAGAACCAAGCAGAAAAAGATGGCCCAGATGGGGAATCCAGTGTTGTAGACTTCGTTGAAGATGATCCCAAAAGTAATGGAAACAACACCGACACTGGCGAACCACCTTTCCAAGAGCCAACAAGGTCAAGGCACAAACCGCTGGAGGACATACCAACTTACCATTCTGGAACTTCTGGGTAGGCTCGCATCAAACGATTGTGAAGATCATTATAACCGGTCTGAGGGTTTCTCCAGTCCTTCATTGCCCGGAATCCATCCCGTACAGATTTCCAATGATACAATCCAGCGTGTACCATGCTAGCAGTGTAGAAGGCAAAGAACCAGAAGTAGATCTAGAAGCGACGTTGAGGTGAAGCCTTCGACTAACAAGAGACGACAAACCAAAACGTTGGCCGCTCCCCAGTAAGCTACACGGCACTTTAAGGAAAAGTTGTATATGAAGCAGAGGAACCTTACCCGGAGAGTAGTTGTTGTAAGCGTCTGGGTCGAATTCTGAACAATTTCACCCTCAGATGGATCTACCAGATGATATGAAGCGGCGAACCTTTCTGAGCGTTGAGGATGCGCGACACGTTGTACGCGTTGCCATAACCTATTCCAATGATAAGATTCCTTTTCAGAGCGGGGATGAAGAGCCTACGATCGAACAGAGTGTTGGAATTAGGTGGCAAGTAGCTTTAATACAGTGCTTTGTCAGATTTGTCCCTTTTTGCGAATAGCTTGCATACCCAGTCTCCCAGGTGTTAGTATACCACACTGTTTGTCCGATTAGAGGCGTGCATGCATGGTCGGGTGAAAAAGACTTACCACCAGCAATGGTCGGAAGACCCAAAACGACCATTCCAGCGACAGTGTTAATGTACTACACGACTGCGTTAGCAATTAAGCACAATCCAGCGAAGATGTTTACACTAAAGAGTGGAGTAACGACTGAACAAAGTAGTAAATTAGGGCAGTCCAAATTGGAAGTGTAACAGGAACTCACTAGGGTCCATCCCGAGCCAGTTCCAATCGAAGGTAGGGAAGGGATTTAACCCGAGCCCCTTTAGGCGTGCGTCAGAGTCCATCTCAGGGTAAAACTTATTCAAGACTTACATTTGCTCCTCCTGCGCTTCCCAACCAAACGCTCAAGTTGACGTTGTCTTTCGCGAACCAAGTAGGCCAGTTGAACTGAGACAATCCGGCGAAAAAGACGTCGGGAAGAATGAAGTAGATTCCGCTGTGGAGGATGCCGTTTAGGAGAGGTATACCAGTGATAGTTTGCTACTCACTAAGCGAAGAACGCCACCAAGAAGAAGCTGTATGGGCTGATTTTCCAGCCATTGACGACGGGGTTCTTGGCGGTGTGGAACGTCTTGTTCAGAGCCTGTGGCTAGGTTAGCAATGGGTGGTTAAAAGAAGGGAGAGAAGTTACAATCTGTGCAAGATTGCTGTACCAAATCATGCTATAGGTATTTTCAGTTTCTGCGGCCATGTAGGGAAAAGAAGCTCGAACCTTGGTGGGTAAACCAAGAAACGTCTGCTCAAACCAGCCACGGCGTAACCCATGAGCTGGGTGCTGAGGCCGCAAAGGATTTGGTAGCCAGCTTTGGATCCAGTCTTGTTGTCATTGAAAAACCTCGGTAGCCGCTGAACAAGGAAAATATCCGTTCTGTTCTGAAATCAGCAAGCCGATCAGAGCTGGCTGTCTAAACATACACATAGACCTCTGTTCTTCTGTGAGCAAAAGACAATTGAGAGAGGAGGGGTACGTACGTCCAAAAGAAACATTGGCCCCGATAGTCAAGAGCATGTGCTCCTTGTGATTGAAAGGTCCAGGGTTGAGAGAGCATTCGTGTCCGAAAATGTTAAACTTGGTCGTAGGTAGCCACTTTTCCATCGCCTTTCCTAGCGGGTAGGCAAGCAACTGTGCAGAAAATACTCCGACACTGATGGTCGGGTAACGAGCCTATAATCACGTGTTAAAACACCAATATTGCTTGATTTTGATGGAAGAAGCGTCTTACGGCGAAGAAGGTATTGATACCTGTTCCGATGGTAGAGAAGATGAAGACCTGATCACCTCGGTAAAGCCATGGTCTCTCAGTGAAGCGATAAACCTACCATGAACCACACACGGAAGGTGTTCGTAGGGAGAGTAGGATCATCGCTATTGGCAACCACAGCTGTGCCCGAGATTGAGCACTAGGACTGAAGCAGATTACATTGCGCGCACCTCGAACTTCAGGGTAAGGAGAGTCATCCATCAGTGCGACCTGAATCTTGATCTCCTCGACAACGGCCTTCGTCTCCTCAGGGGAGAGATCATGGGCGCTAAGCGCCTGTCTTGCTCGTTGTAGCAACTGCGTTAACACTATCAGCCGTAGTGCACGACAAGCACGTCAAGTACGAACTGGTTGAGGGAAGCTGTCCGGCGTAATCAGATTTTGTATCGTAGCAAGGGAAATGGAAGAACGCACTTGGGATCGAGCTCGTTGTCCGCGATAGTTCTCTTCAGGATATCTCTCGCCTCTTCGTAGTCGAAGTCCTTCACATGCTCAGCAGCATATTCCAGGTCGTCTGCCAACACGACCTGCGAAGGGAGGGCCGCCACATCTAAGGCCTCTAATCCTTTCTCGTCCCTGCTACCATGGAGGTCCTTGACGTCTGCGTCGTCGATGGGGATATCTTTCTCAATCGACATCTCGACTTTCTCTGGCCAACACAATGATTGGGGCTAGCTTGCGCTTTCCTTCAAACCAGATTTATCAGGAAAGGAGATGTGATATTTATAAACAGTTCTATTAGTCTCCGGCTTATCGTCCTCGTGCAGCAGGGATCATTGCGGCATCGCACCAGTGTACAGATCTGCAATTCTCGGGGCGAAAGTTAGGAGGAGCCACGTATTGGATCGGGGATAATATTGGCAGCGTTACTCAAGAGTGAAGAGAGTTGGGAGTTTAGGTGCATCGCGCTATAAATAGTCAAGTTGCAATCCCTTGGCTAGTTTTTTTCGGCAACAAGCAGTTCACAAGAGCAACACAGATTCGGACGAATTTACCAACTGGTTGGCCTTTTCAACACAATAAATCAATAGCTCAAACCAGCTCTGTTCATGGCACTTACTTCACGACGGGTCTTCAGTCATCTGGATGATTGCGGTAAACCTCACACTTGGATGCAAGGATGCGCGCTAACTGTCAATGGAAGAAGAGAGGCATAGCTGGGCATAAGTCTGGAGAACAAACGGACCGTTGTCCGCGTCGGGAACAATCTGGTAGCCACCGTGTTCCGTGTTCACTCCTCGCTTCTACGGTCTCACGACTGCCAACTGTTCTTATCACCCTGATAGCTGTGGCCTAAAACAAGCAACACAAAGGCATCCCTCCTTTCTTTCTTTACGCAATCTGGCGCCACGAGGAGCAATATGGAGACAGATGCACTGTCCCCTCTTCAGCGGGTTAAGATCTCGTTGCGAAGGACAGCTAATTTGCTAATTTGAGAAGGGCGTAAGTTGAGTAAGAAAGGTTTGAAAGCCTGCCTCGTGAGATAGCTCCGACGAAAGTGGGATGTGAGCAGCTGATAATGAATTCCTTTCTAGGAGCAGCAAAAAAAGCAGCTCCAAGGTTAGAGAGCCACACTTCCACGAGGAACGACCGTCCTCCTCTACGAAGTGGATTCCGAACAAGAAGCAACGCAATGGATGATAAAGAGTGATGCGTTCTCCCTTCGTCTCTCAAATTTACGTCGCAGTGGATGGCGGTTCCCTGCACCTAGGATTACAATACACTCCAAGATAACGTCTCTTTCACTGCAAGTTATACTGCATGGCATACAATGAAATAAGCGTAATTGAGATTTCCAGTTTTGGATTTTCCTCCTCAACCTCTAGCATTCTCTAAACGTAAGTACCTGCACTCGCGCAAGGTCATCTTCCGATGGGCAAGAAAGCCGCTACATGGGTACTTGTGAACAATCACGATCATTGGTGACTCCATCAATCGTCCATCAAGCTCAAAAACCAGGTATCAGCCAGTTGAACTCACCGCGCAATCTTTCAATTTCAATGAAACTGTTGCATTATTGCTAGCATCCTTTCCCGTGTACCCAATTTCAAACTAGCCTACTCCCAATGAAAGTCCTCAAAACATCACGCATCCCTTCATCCTCCTCGTCCCAAAGACAAGGGAAATAGTCAACACAAACATGTATTTATTTCTCACAGCTTGACTCGAATCGTTACCGAATCGTTCCTGACTCGAAGTGCCAAGTCTCCTAAGCTGTCACGTTATCTTCTTTCATGTGACTTCTCCAGTCATTCTATAGGGTTAGGGTTCCGGCATCCTTTTACCCGACATGGTTGATGGAAAGGAGCATCACGCCAGCTCGCAGCTCGCACTCTTGAGCGCCCGAACGACTTGCTGTTCGCGAGCTTCTCAGGCATAAAGCGTCGTGTTGACCTCGCAGGTGCTGATTATCTGCAAACGAATAGGCATGGCTTCTGCAGTCGCTGTCGGTGGTGGAAGGGGCACCGCGCTCAAGACTCTGATAAGGTCTTTGGCTACTTTGGAGAACGCGAAGTCTGTATGTTCTCTCTTCGTTCTCGAGTGATACTTGAAGCCCGGGTTGATGAGCGTGTCGTGATTGATTGCGCAGGTCACGTTCTATTATCTTCTTTGGATTTACTTTGGGAGGGCTTGGAGACACGTCAGGGGGAGGGGAGTGAGGCGGACGGTTGTTGATGGATATGAGGAAGTGATCAAGGTGCGTGCTTTCTAGCTATTTTGTTGTGATAGAAGGGAAATGTCACTCTTGGGAGAAAATGAGGTTGTTAAATGCTCCTGGCTTCTACACAATCAAGCTTCCAAGGAGCTTGAACATAGTGCACTCATCATTAGGTGTCTCTCCCTGTCAGAGATAACATAACGAAAGAGAATCTCTTGATGTTGACACGAAATCAAAGCTTGGAGCGTCAACAACGAAAGTTTTGATGACAGTTGCGCAGTGTGGAGAACGCATGCAGTTCAACCAAGGACAACGTTTGAGTTGCTTAACTTCCATTCTATGAATCGTATGGAGAAACCGCTAGCTCAAAGTTTCGAGTGTGAGCTCTTTGTAGCGTGCTTGTCCCAGACATTCATATCCATTTCATTCCGCTTCAGTAATATGCCGCCATGACATCATGGTACATCCCTAGAAAGGACAATGTCTTGTTCAGAGGGCAAGGGAGCTCTTGCGTTACCAGATTGTATAACATAGCTCGCATGCGACTCCAAACGCCAAATCTGCAGATGATTCCTTCATTAACCGTTGTCGAAGACAAATCCTCCTTTGACTGCTTGGGTCGACATGTTGCCGATGACGAAAACGCCATCCAGAGAGATAGCACACCTACTACTCGTGCTCTTCGATTCATCGTTGGTTGGTTTCAGGTTCTGCAAAGAGCCGACATCCGCCAGCGTGAGTCTAATCGGTGATGGAGTCCACCATGGAGTGGAAACTTGATCTAATCTGAGGCGATATAACTATAGACAAACGATGTCCCATAGACATAGACAAAGATACTGATCCGTCTGCGTATTGCCACAGTTCATATTCAACATCGCCCTGCGAGTCCCTAAGTTTCGTCGTTCCGTTCATTCTCAACTCGCCAAAGCACAAGAGGACCTGGAGCGTCAAGTCGGCTCGAAGTCCATTCCTTTTGAAGAAAAGGGTATTGCGCGCGTACCGTCGCTCCCCGAGGAAGGCAAGAGCAATCAATGGATTGATGAGCAACTCGATAAGCTGGTTGTGTTGGCTGGTAAGTTCATTATGTCCTTTGTGCTAGCTAAGGAATGTACTAATCTTTTGTTCAGGAAGATCCTATCTTGATGGAAAGGCATCAGGAGCGGTGTATCATGGTGGAGAGGACATGTCGAATCTCATTCTTGATTCTTTCAAGAAGTTTAACGTTTCAAATCCCTTGCATCCAAATCTCTTTCCTGGTTCGTCCCTGTCACTTGGTTTTCCGCGAGAGGTTCTCACCTGAAGGCAGGCATTCGGAAAATGGAGGCTGAAGGTAAAAGTCC
Source organism: Atractiella rhizophila (assembly GCA_021432655.1). Classification (NCBI taxonomy): domain Eukaryota; kingdom Fungi; phylum Basidiomycota; class Atractiellomycetes; order Atractiellales; family Hoehnelomycetaceae; genus Atractiella; species Atractiella rhizophila. The sequence goes on along the minus strand of MU271206.1, from coordinate 37,950 downwards.
TTTTCTCCTTGCCAATCCTTCTTGATCTGAGTGATTGTGCAGTTGTCTCTATGGTGCTGTCCCTATTCAATGCTCCTCCGAATGGGGCTGGGACGACCACGTCTGGTGGAACAGAGTCGATTTTGATGGCCTGTAAAGCGTACCGAGAGTGGGGAAAGAAGGTGAAGGGAATCACTGAACCCGAAATGGTATTGCCCGAGAGCGCACACGCTGCTTTCCTCAAGGCGCGTACTTTTGTGCATAATTTTCTTTGCGGCACGCGCTGACTGGGTTTTCAGGCTGGAAAGTATTTTGGTATCAAATGTGTTCTCATCCCCGCCGATAAGATCACAAGAAAGGTCGACCTAAGAAAGGTGAAACGGGCCATCAACAAGAATACTGTTATGGTGAGTCTTCCCTCGTCTTCGTCTATTTATTTACATCGCTGATGGAGAAATGCACAGCTGGTTGGATCTGCTCCAAATTACGGTGATGGAATAATTGACGATATCCCTGCCCTCTCCCTTCTCGCGACAAAATACGGTCTCCCGTTACATGTCGATTGCTGCTTAGGAAGCTTCCTCGTACGCTCCCCTTTTCTGGCTGCAGCAATCTTGCCTGACGGGTGTCAAGGTCCCATTCTTGGAACGCGCTGGATATCCGAGTGAGCCTTTTGACTTTCGGATAGAGGGTGTTACATCCATCTCTTGCGACACACACAAGTAAGTTCCTTTTCCCAATAAAACCCCCTCGTTCTAATTTGCAATCACAAGGTGTAATGCTGCATCCTTTCTGTCTTGACAAGAAACATCCTCATTCAGGCTCTTAGATGGATTTGCACCAAAGGGTAGCTCCGTCATTCTCTGTCCGTGTCCGCACAACTCGCAAACATTTGCTGAGTTTATGAGCTAGACCGGGATCTGTTCTGGCGCCACTTTCAATACTTCGCGACCACGACCTGGCCCGGCGGTGTCTATGCTAGTCCTTCAATCGCAGGTTCACGGTTTGTTCATTTCCTTCGCCATGTTTCCTTTACTGACAACTTGTGGATTTTTCAGGCCGGGAAATATTATTGCAGGTGCATGGGCTGCGATGGTATATATGGGCCAGTCAGGCTATCTCGAATCGTGCAAGAACATTGTCGGGGCTGCCAAAGCTATCGAGAAGGGAATCAGGGAGACGATCCCAGAGCTCTATGTATTGGGAAAGCCTCTGGTGTCCGTGGTTGCATTTGGCAGCGACACAGTCAGCATTCACCAAGTGGGTGATGCGATGGCAAAGAAGGGCTGGTAAGTTTACTTTCTCTCTTTCACAATTCTTTGTTGATTTAGATTGCAGGCATCGTGAGCACCTTGCTTGAGCGTATGAGAACCATGGTTAATTTAGAGTAGTTTCCGGCCTGCAGAATCCCCCAGCCGTGCACATCGCTTGCGTCAGTCGCTCATCATTATTTTAAATTTTCTCCTTCTCATGACGCTTTCAGACACGATTAACTGTGCCAGTCGTGGACGAGTTTTTACAAGACCTTCGCGACTGTATCGATGAAGTGAAAGCTTCGCCAATCAGTAAGGGGACGATGACAACGCTCTATGGTATGTGGAATCTACTTGCACTCATGTTGTCTTTCTCATTGCCTGCGAAGGAATGGGATCGACAACAGCTGTTGGACCAGTGGTTCTTGAAGAAATTTGCACCAGATATCTGGATGTTGTGCGTTCCTTCTTCCTGCATCATTCACGAAGCGCTAAAAAGTGACAATTGCAGTTGTACACGGTGTAATGATGGGAGACAACATGATGGATAAATATGCTTATTACCGCTGATTGGAATGCAAATGGCTCTTTCAAATTGGGAGTATCATGTAGCAAGTGGGGGTAAGCCTTTCCAGGTAACAAAATCTTGTAAGCTCTGCTTCGGTTCTTTCATGCCTTCGGGAAAAAATTCCATGAGCGTCTCGTACGTATTGGTTCGTTGCTTCCAAATTGTTGGATCGGGAACGGATGCGCCGCCTCCCAGTCCGCCAATGGTGGGAGAGACAAGCATGGATGAAGAGGCAAGTTTTGATGATGTTGACGTGTGGTGTGAACCTGCCATCGATTCATCGTCGTCAGTGCCCTCTGAGGATGCTCTACTATGACCATGATGTTCTGGCGTTGTTGTTTCTGTCGGCGATGATTCCAGTAACAACGCCATGAGTGAGCGGAACGCCTCCGTCTCTCCTTCATGTTGATGATTGACTAAGGAACCGAGGGATTCTTGTAGATACGATAGGGCGTCAATGGATGCCCCTTCTGAGGCACACATTTCCATGAACCTTTACAAGATTTAGCTTGATACAACTCACAACCTTTGAAGGAGACAGACCGTTGTTTCCGTAAGTGAAATTTGACTTTCCTTAAAATCTCTTGGGGTGTCTGCCGTACCAGCACAAGGGCCCAAAAGTCACCTAGACGCTTCTCGACATGTTCATCATCCACTGGATTGCCCCCGAATAAGTAATGAACCTTCGAGGCTTGGTCATACACCAACTATCGATTCTTCTATTTATCAGCAACTAAGTGGATAGAGCTGACATACTTGATGAGCAAATCGAGGAGGAGGTTGTCCGTCGCTCGTGACTCCCTGACCGACTTGAATCCATTTTCCGTTGGTATCTGTACGCGAAGACGTTTTAAGTCGAACCCAGAGTTTATTGGAAGGGGCATCATAGAAAGGGGGATCAATTTGAGGCTCGATCCCACTCATCAGCGTCCATTCTCCTGTGTCATCTACCACATGGAACGAACCCGTTAGGCAAGTGGAAAGGGACTATCACACCAAAACACTAACGATCAATAGTTGCTCTGCCTATGGAACCGTAAACATTTCCGTGACCTCCAGCGAAAGGATCGTGCGTGGGGTCAAGGCGGGAGAGACGTGAAGAAGGCTTATCTTCTTCGGCTGACGAATGAGCACTGACCGGGGGCATGGCATACCTTCATTCATCAAGTAAGCAAATTATAACGTTAAGGCGTACGTTGAATACGCACACCCAAGTATCACGCCTAAATTTTGTTCCTGTCTGACCCGAAAAGATGTAGATTAATCGCTGCACAGGGTCAAGAAGCATGGAATGGCCGATGCGTCCTGAAGGTTGCCTCGACGACTCTGCATCTTTACTATTCAGAACACGCGACTTCAGCAATGTCCATCGGCGAAGAAGGATTAACACACAAGATACATGTCCACTTACCACGCTCAACATCATACTTGTACATTCCACTGTAGCCTTCAACGTCCTTCGATTCCCCAGAAAGAGCATTCTGAAGCTTCCCTCCGAACACGTAGAGACTTTTGGTCTCCTCATCAAATACCATTTGATGTTCTTGAAGCAAAGGAGGTCCACCATCCTCCTCCGTGTCCCAACTAAGTTGTTCCCAACGGCGTTCCCACACCCAATACCTCCACATGTCGGATACACCATCCAAGTCTCCTTCTTCTAAGTATCTCCCTAGCACATATACCGCTCCTTCCGAAGAATCGACGACCATTCGATGTATACTCCTTGGTCCAGGACCTCCTCCTTTCATAGTACGTGTATCGCGAGTGACACACTCCCATCTATCTTTCCACTCCCAAAGATCACATAGACTTTCTGTTCCAGTCCAACCACCGAACAAGACGATCTTGCCTCCGTCGCGTTCATTCTTGGGAAGGGGAGGAACATACACCATTCCGTGCCCTCCTCTACGACACGGGACATCCCCATCCACGTCCGGCGTGTGAAGTCGCCTCCAAAACGCAGTCGGTACGCCAATTCCTTGCTCTTCGGAAAGCCAATTGAAAAAGTGATGCTCTTCGCACGCCTGTTCCAGCATTGTTTCAGCAGCCGTAAAATCTCCACGGACGACGAAAGCCTCCCAAAGTTTCGAAAGGAATGGGTGATCCAGCCGTGATGGGAACGGTGGAAGCGTAGTGATTAGAGATGAGAGGGTCGTTTGGAGGGAGTGGAGATGTGGAGTATGATGTCGAAGAAATTTGAGTGCAAGATGCAAACTCGTCGTTGTGACATGCTGTCATCCCACGAACCTCAATCAGCTTCAATATCGTTTCTGGTAAGAGAGAGAAACACACATCCTCCCAATCACGAACAGCGCGCTCTGCCGCAGCGTCATCCTTCAGCCCTAGAAGCTGAAAGAACCATATGCTCATGTTGTACTGATGGCAGAAAGGAACCAACGGTTCAATCTTGACGTACTGCACAGGGCACATTCTTCCTCCCTCATCTCGCCAACGAATCTCAAACTCCTCATAACGCTCATCATTCCGTAAGTTGCCTTCATGGAGGAGAATCCACTTGTGCGGCTCTCTTCGAAGGTTGAGTAGTCGTTCATTTGTTGCTGAGGATGGCTGAAAGGCAGATGTCGTGTCGGTTGGCGTGGAGCGCGAAGATTTGTTTCGAGGAAGGGGTGGTGGATGCCGCCTACTATGCGGTGCGCCTTCTAAACTCGTTGAAGGGGGATCATCTAAGGATCCCCATAGCCGAAAGGTTCGGACATTGCACGGATGCGCTGTTATGCAAGTAGTTTAGGTCAATTCACGCTTTTGTTGCAATCAGTCAAAGTGAGTTAAATCTCTGTTTCTATGGCATAAAATGTTCTGGGGCCAATTTCGGCGCAATTTCCCACAGATAGAGCTCTGCCGTGTGAGATGAACAACACAAAATATTAACAATTGCCCTCTGTCTCGTCATTTAAGCAAGGATGACAGTTTCAAAAACATTTCTATAAGTTACCAACATACATGCTCACAACTGAATAATCTCCTACATTACAGTAACAGGCTGAGTGAGCAAATCTCTATGTTGCTATTTGTAGTGAACAAATCAGCGGCAAGACTATTGCGATGCCTACACTGATGGAATTGCGTCCTTTCATTTCCAGTGAGCAACAGGGTACAACTCCATCCATCTCTCTCAAGTCAGTCATGCTCGACAGACTTTCAACTTATACTCATCAATAGGAGAATGAAATGCAGAAAGCTACTATCGCCTTCATTAGGCAGACGTGTAAGCTTCACATCCCTAAGACATCATGCATTATGGCTGACTTGGTTGGAGGCGTTGACGACGACATATGTATTTGACCCTGAATGCAGCTCCAGCAGTACAAGAACGCGGGAGACTGCTGCAGTCACAGAGCCAGAGGGGCGCCACATCTTTAACTATCGTAGTCCCTCAGAATTGCCCCAGACTGCAGTGGTGCTTCCCGGTCGATAAGTTCTAGAATGCACCAAGAGAACAGCTGCGATGCTCCAAGCCCAAAATGTGACAACAGAGCTGTAAGAATCGACCAGACTTGAAGACACCAAAGTTTCGAACAAAGAGACTCCACTCTCTTCCTGTGACAGAGACAGAGAAAAGACGAACCTTTGTAAAACTTTCCCCAGCCGCCTTTGACAGCCACTGCTCTCTTCTCCAACTTGATCACAATCCACTTCTCTGCTCTATTTTCCATGCCTGGCCCTTCGCCAGCTCCTGCAGAGTAACCGGTTCCATTTCCCATGGTGCTGGACGCTGCGCTCCATCGCGAGGTCTGGTCGAGAGGTAGGTTGTCGAGTATGTTCTCTGGCGGGTATTTGGAGGAGAAGGGCGAGGTGGAGTAGATGCTGTATGCTAGCGGATGGAGGGGGGATGGGAGTGTCATCGCGCGAGATTTCGATCGTTGTTGAGTTGGCTATATCAATGCTGACAGAAACGCGTGACTCTCTTTCACTTTCAAAAGATCAGTATTCTTGTACCAAATGCAATTGCCAGAGTTTCAGGAATACTGCCAATAATATATAATTCGCATCTACCTAGTACGGCTAGGAGTCCCTGTGAAGATTTGCTAAGAGATTGATTGTGCGTTGAGTGAGAGGACAGGCTCCTTCATAATACTTCGTTCGATCTTTGACAAACTTAAGCTACAGTGGAGACACAGACTCAAAGTTATTAAATGATTATAGCCCTCATCCACGTTTGTCTACGCGCCAGCCGATCACCAGTCACCATTGTCGAAAAAACCGGGGACGCGCTGGTGCAGCTCCTGGAGGATGTGCAGCTGCAACTCCAGCCAGTGTGACTGCAGCTCCTGTACGAGGATCAACGAGTTCTCCAGATCTGATCATGAAAGCGTCATGAAGGACATCTCTCGGAGGCCATTCGTGTTCCCATCCACCAGCGGCGCGAAGTCGACGTTTGACATCCTTCAAGAATCCTTCCTGCTTGGTAATTTTTCCTTCAACACGATTCTTCAAATTCCGAAGAAAGTTTATTGCTGTTTCTCTACCTTCAACTTCTCGTGGACGTAGGAGTGGGTCGACTTGGAGGCGCGATTGGATCGATAGAAGTCGTTTGAACTCCTCTGACCCATACATAATGGATCTCTTCCAGACTGCGTCATCGAGCAGAGCCTATGTTCATCCTCTAACGTTAGGTATTTCAAAAGAAAAGAAGAAATCAGCACTAACACGTTCTGCTGCCGTCCCAAACTCGGTTCCAACTCCTCTCTTCACCAATTTCAGCAACTTGGTGACATGCCCTTCCACCTCCAGAGCCAATTTGCTCTCCTTCGCCATTGCTTTCAAAATCTGATCACACAGCCTTGACGCCTCCAGCCATCGAGCCACCACCTGACTTTTGTCTCCAGAGTAGCCCATTGCCTTAGGATCCCAGGAGACGGGGAAGATGGGCTTCTTGTTGAGGGTCATCCGCACGCGATTGATCGAATCCCATCGACGAAGACGGTTACGCTCCTCCTGGCGCAAAAGATCCTCGCCCACTCGAAGAGCACGGAGACGTCTCAATTCTTCGATGTCTTCGCGATTCTGAGGGTAGTATCGACTACGGGTATCGATGTAGGTATTGCTTCGCGGTCCGAGGTAGTGATCGTAATCGTCGTCGTCGTCGATGGAGTCCTGGAGTCCGAAGTAGTCGTCGGAGAGGGAATACTTCTGAAAGTCTCCCCAAAGCTTGTTTCGGAGCGCGTCGAATTGTTCTGTTTGCCATCTCTTTCGTTCCTTAGGAGAGTAGGACGACATTGCGCCGAAAGCGCAAGGACGAGGTGAGGCGGAAAACGGGAAGGAACTTGGGTCTCGTCTGGTCCATCCTGATATATGTGATATATCATCTCCTCCGAATTTGCCCAATGGGAAAAGGAATGCGCCGCCTACCGCATCCTCGCTGCATTCGGATGTTCGATGGAGACGGATCAAAAACGGTATGGGCGACGAACTTTGTTTCGAAGACAAAGGGATCTCAACTGGCAGCCAACGAGCACATGCACCTTTCTGCGTGTTTGCGTCAGTGTGACTTTCAACAAAGATGGTAGTGTTGAAAGGGCTAGCTTGACAACTCCATCGTGCAGAAAAAGGCAGAAAAGCAAAATGTGCCCAATGAGATATCAAAATGATGAACGGTTTGATAGAGTTGATTCAAGCATAAAGCAGCTGCCCCAACCAGCCTTTCATTAAATGTGGCGATGGCAAGACGTCCTTTTCTAGGTGGGAATGGCCACCCCTATGGCAGAACTGGTTGGGCATTCCACGACCCATATCAGCAGAATTACGGGCAGCAGTATCAGCTCCCGCACTACCATCCAAGCTGGCATCAACAGTTTCCAGCTTTCTCGGGCGATGTACCTTCCCACGAACCACGATACGAGAACACTCACACCGTCCACCACTCTGGGACCATCAACCACAACCACACCATCGCTCTGACCTACAATCCCCATCCCTATCCAGCATCAAGTTATGCTCCTACTTGCACAGCTTATCCTTGCCACTTCCATCCATATTCCACAGCACCACCTCTGCACGACCCTACGACACAAGCTCGGCTGGTTCGAGACGAAGTTGATCGACAAGCGGGACAGGCTGCCCGGGAGGCGAGGGAAGTCCGACAAGCGGCGCTAGCTCAGGACACCGCGAGGGTGTTCGACGAGCTCGAGACTCGAAACGACTTTTACCGCTCAGCGTTACGCGACTTGGATAGTCCGCGTTGGAGAGTCAGGGGAGGAGGAGGCGAAGGGGCATTAACCGAGCTTCGAAGATTGATCAGGAAGGTTGGGAGTTTGAGAAGGCGGGAGAGGGATGCGATTGCCCGCCTTATTGATTTGAAAGAGAAAATTCGGGATGCTGATTGGGTTACGTTGACGAGACGACCGATCTTTCAAGAGGCTACTATGGTTCGTCTACTTCTTTTTTGTTCTCCTCTATTCAATGCAGCATCGACGTCTTATGTTCTGAAACACAGTTAGCAGGCGTAGAACAGAGACCTTTGCTCGATATGCAGCCTGGGATTAGGGAGAGATTTGAGGATATCAGGGCTAGCGTGGCTGCTGGGCATTGCGAAGATAGAGACGCATCCTTTGTGTCCTATCTCAAGGATAGACTGATGACAAAAGTTACGGAACTCGAAGGAGCTGTGGAGCTGTTGCAATTGGCCATTCCTTAAACTGGGCGTGAATTATGTCATGTCTAACCTGGATAGCGGGGCAAGTATCCATATAACTCCCCCTACATTAGAATTGAGATTATAAGGTAAGGTAAGGTATTGTTGTGCCCATACTGCCTAGCTGCCTATTCAAGGCATGCGGGCGAGTAGACCTCTATCAGTCACCGTCTCAAACTCAAGAATGAGCGCCTTGTATGAATAAGTCATCGTTCAATATTCAACGAAGATTACTATTGAATATTCCTCTTCGTTAATGTTTGAACAAAGGGATCAATTAAATAACAGGCAACATTGCTGTTATATGGGTGTATTTTCTTATCCCCAAGGCATTCAGTATTAGCAAATTCACCACAAATAGCCGAGGTACCACAGGTGATCCCGCATCGAGGATAAATCCCAAACTACATGCCTGCATGAGATATTTGGTGGGAAAAGCTGATGTGGTGAAAGGAACGCAACTTCTCTTGCGAAGCAACAAATAGCATAAATCTTATAAGCCATTATCTAACCACCTCATTCTTTCGCCACACCTTGCCTCGACACAACAATCACATAGGACAGGACTCACTAACGCTACAACACCTAATCATCGTCTTTAATACTTAATCCCCTCTCTTCCACCGGTTTAGCTTCTTCTCCTCCAGTCACGACCCTGACTTCATCCACCACATGAATCACCCGCTCCCTCTCCCTCCGCTGTTCTCCACCCTCTTCCTCCTCATCCACCCCTCCACCACCTCCTCCTTCTTCATCCTCTTCCTCCTCCCTCTCGCCACGCGTCCGAAACCTAACCTGGCCCTCCGGCTTCTTAGAAATGCTCGCACTCGTGGGATTGGGCTTCATATGTGATTGAGAATTGGAGTTAGGGTTGGAGTGAGAGTTGGAGGAGGTGGAGCCCTTGGACCGCGCTTTCTCTTTCTTCTTCAGTCGTTTGGCCCTGTTCTTTGCCGTTTTTTCCTCCTCCTCTTCCTCTCGTTTCCGCTTCTTTTCCTCGAATTCCCGCTCGATTCGTTCCTGACCAAACAAGCACACAAAAGAGGGCGTCAGAGAAGCCAGATTCGGGTCTGAAATACGAGATATGTAATGCACCTTCATTCAATGAATAATGCAATGAAAAGCAGAAGAGATATCCATACATCCCACAACCATCAATAGAAAGAGAAAGAGAAAGAGGAAAAGGAGAACACACCTTCTCCGACTCCGCCTCCAACCCCCTGATCCGCTCATACTCCCTCCTCCTCGCCTGCTTGTACACATGGAACTCTCCGCTCCCAGCGCCCGCCGAACTCCCCTGTACATTCCGCATCATCTCCCGCGGCGGACGCAGCGTTGGCGCTGTCGGTGGAGGCGGGATCACGACTGGCTTGTCGGGTGCGGCCATGAGCTTGGAGAGGGCGGCGGCTTGTGCGGATTGCGCGCTCGGTGGCATGTTTCCTCTTTAGTTTTGGCACTTGTTTATCTGTTATTATGCTGTAAATGAGTTTGTGTTGTTGTTGGTGTTGTTGGTTTAGAGAGATCAGAACCTGACTATAACACTACGGAAAAGCGACCGGCCCACAACCTCCATCTTCCTCCGCGCTTGCCAAAAAGTAAATAAGCTCGCTCTCCCCTTCCTTTTGCTTTCGGTTGGCTCATTGGCTTCGTCTAAAAGCCAATACGCGCCTTGAAAAGCACACCGTCAGACTTCGAAGCGGGACGAACAGTGTCACGGGCAGAGGCTGTCAATTATATAATTTCACTTTGGAGGACATTTGTTGGGCATAATTTATCTATAATTTGACAGATAATTGGACGCGAAGGGTAGAGACACAGGTATTGGATAATACGAACAATAATGATGGAGGATACACATGCGACGGGAGAAAAACGCGTGAGTCTTTCGATTATGATGTGTTCGTGTCGTCTCTTTCTTTCTCCACAACGTCTTGTCATCAAGTTACCGTTTTCTTTTGTCAGTGAATTTTTGTTACATTTTTAACGCTGTCATCAAAACTCTCCCTGCTGTTGCTCTCAACTTTTTTCCAGCCTGCAATGAACCCAACTCTATATTGCTATTCATGATTTGTCCACTTTCACACTGGGACGATTAGGCTGACGAGTTTGATGGCACCAGAAACGCTCCATCTCTCCCTCCACCTCCGACGCTTCCAAACGGATCTACTCCCAAGCCGCCGCCCAACCATCTTCATACACCCATGCGGCAGCAGCAGCCAACACACCCGTCTACCCAACCAATGCCCACCCTCCGACCTCCGCCACGTACGTGCAACCGCTCATAAACCGGTCCGATCCCTACCCAACCACGGCCTCCTACCTCTTCTCGCTCTCGTCCGACCCCAACGCTCCTCCTCCCTCCGTCTCCGACGACGACACCCTCATCGTCGGCTCCACCCTCGTCCGTGTCACCTACGCCAGGTTCCCGGACCTTCCGAAGTCGAATCAGACGTTGACAGCCGATGGTGGTGCGAATGAGAGGACGGTGCCTTTTGGAGGCGTGTTGCCTGCTGGTACTGGAGCAGGTGGTGGAGGAACATCGAGTGCGGGGGGCGGACTGCCGCCGACGATTAAGAGGAAGAAGGGGATAGGGAAGGAGTGGTTGGACCTTTTGAAGGTTCGGGAAGTCCAGCTCATGATTTCCGATGGGATGGTAGACCGGACGCGGATAGCATGCAGTACGTTTCCTCTTTCTGTCCCTCCCGTCCCCTCCGCACATCCTGAGACTAACAAACGGCGAAATTCAGCACGGTGTCGTCGTCTGAAGACGAAATGCGAACACCTCCTCCCGCCCGCGCCGTTGAGCGCCATTCGTTCCCATATATCCGCCCGTCTGCCCATGGGCAACACCCTCGAATGTCTCTTTGCTCCGTGCGTCGAATGCGTGCACAAGGGCCTCGTCGAAGAGTGTGCCTTCGACCCGCCGCTGAAGATGAGGGGCAGGATGGTCGTCGTCAGGGTGGCTCCTATCACGGATGGCATCCCACCGTCTGTCTCCGCTACGTCGATGCCGGGTGGAGCGGGAGGAGGTGGTGGAGGAGAGATGCAGGGTGCGGTTGGGATGGGGATGGGGATGGAGGGAGGGATGGGAGAGGAGACGGAGATGGATTTCGCCACTTTTCAAGCGGTCGAACAAGCTCGAGGTCCTTATCCCACACCTTCTATTTCCACTTTACCCGCCCTCGTAACCCGTCAACCTGTCAAAACCTCATCCTGGACGCGCACGCCTATCCACTCCCACCCAACGCAGGGAGGGAATGCACCGGCTCCAGCCTCACTAAACGGCCAACCAGCACCATACGTCCTCTCCTACTTCGTCTCCAAGCGTCTCACCGATCGCACGCTCGACCTTTCCCTTCCCTCGCTCCCCATCCCATGGTCGAGAGACCTCGCCCGACTGCTCTCTCGCATCCTCCGAAAGAGCTCCCCGCTCTCCATCGGCGACAGCATCGTGTTGGCGAAGCATTTGCCCATGTGTCTCGTCGCCATCGTGGACGATAGGCTGTACGGTCCCTGGCCTAAGGGGGGAGAGAACATGCAGACAGAGCCGCGGAACGTGTGGGAGTTTGTGCTCTGGGAATGGGGGAGGAGCGAGAGAGCGCCGGTTGGGGATGGAGGAGTGGGGGAGAGGACGAGTAGGGAGTGGGAGGAGAGGGGTGGGGAGGTGTGGAGGAACTTTCAGCGGTGGAGTAGGGGCGAAGGCGAGGGAGAGTCCGTCGGTGCTGGACTTGTGGAGAATTGTTGGATGGTCCGGAGACTCTATATGGATGGCATTGGACCAGTTGGTCGATCAGCTGCTCATGGAATCCAGCCTACGATACCTCTTCAGCACGTCCCAGTGGAGGAGGGACAGGGAGCAGAGGAATGGTTCGACATCGACCCGTCCCTTCAACAACAGGAACAAGGACAGTCGGATGGCGTCCAGGGGGAGGAGGAACATGAAGGTGACGTCCCTGTTACTCAGATGGAGGTTGAGGAAGGAGAGCGAGCGGAGGAGGCAGAAAATTAGTTCTTGTGAGCCTTGACGCTGATTACATTCAGCAGGAGCCTCATACTTATTTTCCTTGAGTAGGGCAATGTTTTGTATCTTAGCCCATGGACACTTGTAAGAACAGACATCAGACATCATTATTATAAGAGTTCGAAAAGCCAGGATAGTTACGTGAAGTAGAGTTTGTGGACACGAGCTGCTCATACATTGCTGGATCACATTCATCAATTCATCAACTGTTGCTTGGACGTTATTCGTTGAACTTCGCTGTTTGTCCTTCCTCCCGGTTTGGTATGATATGAGCCACACGGCCCACGGCACCAGAGACAACAAGGACATAAGACTCACCTAACGACTCACCGACTCCAACCATCATGCTTCATTGTAAGTATTTTCATTACGCAATCCCGCAAGCTGAGCTCGCTTCAGACCACTCCGTCGGTGGTTAGCGAGTTACCTCAAGTCGAAGTGGGAGACGATGCCCACCTCAAAGCCGGCGAATATATTCCGCGAGACTCCTACATTTACATGGACTCTGGTTACCTGGTGAAACGGAAAAGAGGTTTCAAAGGTGTTCTTGCGATTGTCGGAGGCGATGACATCGAAAATAAAAAATTCGACCTCTAAACTTTCGAGAAATGTCCTGAGTCGAGGATTGCTGGTGCTGTTGGACACTGGCGCCATCGTAGTTTACCGCAGCGTTTTTGATATGTCTGTTTCGAGCTGACGTGACGAGGTATAACTACTTGCTGATAGTTACTGAAGGTGCTGTGAATCCCACTAAAAGTGAGCTTTCAATGATATGAGCGCTGTCGAGCTCGAAAAAGGACGGACCGCCATGTCTCTCAGCTCAACGCCAACCTTGCCTCTCGCGCTCATTCTTCCCCATGAAATCTCTACCACGAGATTTTAATGGTCACGCATACATCCCCTAGCGCATCTCTGCTCGTTTAATCTCATCTACATCTTATGGTGGATGTGGAGTCGCCGACCGGCTCCCCACGCCATTTTTGATCAGCTAACCGGGCCGTCCCCCGCCCACTCGAGGCAGGGAAATCAAAGATCCAGTTTTTGAGCATAAAAGCAAGCTCCTCCCATCGATATCCCATCAACTCCTGCTTCACCAACTAGGTACACAAGATAATTTATCCGACCCTGTCAAAATCTCACCGAAATGAGCAACGTCTTGTCAGTCCCACGTCTCTTCCCGATCATTTGGAGTTTGCCGCTGACCATAATCACTAGTCCTGATATCCCTCTCAACACTGGAGATAAAGTCCCCGCTATCGGGCTAGGTACCTGGCAATCGCCTCCTGAACAGGTGGAACTGGCGGTAAAGACCGCTCTGGAAAACGGATATCGCCATCTTGACGTGCGTTCTCTTCCCTTTGCCTCTCAGATCAGGATTGATCGACTGATTGCGTGGGCCAGTGTGCATGGGCATATGATAATGAGGAGGCTGTTGGACGGGGAATCAAGGCTAGCGGTGTACCGAGAGAGGAAATCTTCGTGACTACCAAGGTGTAAGTCTTTCTTCCTTTTCGTTCTTATGATTTCCTGAGTCGCTTGCGATGATGCTACAGATGGCCAACATGGTTCAACCGCGTCCCGGAAGCTCTCGAAAACTCTTTGAAGAACCTTGGGTTAGACTATATCGTGCGTCTTCTCATCCTACATCTCCTAGCTCACCTCAACCACCGCGATTGGCTGCAGGATCTCTACCTCATGCACTGGCCAATTTACGCCAATCCGAACGGCAACAACCCCAAGTTTCCTCTGAATGCGGATGGGAATCGAGACGTATTTTGGGACAAGGACTGGACAGACACTTGGTGAGTTTCAAAGCGTCTCTTCCTGTCTCTCTTTCTCTGCCTTCTGACCTGATGGATGTAGGTCAGAAATGGAGAAGCTCCCCAAATCCAAAGTTCGCAACATCGGCGTGTCGAATGTTTCGATACGTTCCCTCGAGAAGTTGCTGGCGAAACCAGGGGTCACAGTTCCAGCCATGAACCAAGTAGAAGCGCACCCGTACCTGCCTCAAAACGACTTGATCGCCTACTGTAAATCAAAGGGCATCGTCGTCTCTGCCTACTCCCCCCTCGGTTCCACAAACTCTCAAATCCGCGACAACGAAGCCGTCGTCTCCATTGCGAAGAAGTATAATGTCTCGCCAGCACAGGTTCTCTTGTCTTGGAACCTGAAGCGGGGTATTGTGGTCCTCCCGAAGAGCGTGACGCCCGAGAGGATCGTTGAGAATGCAAAGGTGGTGGATCTCTCGGAAGAGGATTTTCAGACAGTGGAGAGAAATACTGGCGAGAAGAAGCGACTATGTAATCCGCCTTGGGGCGTGTTGCTGTGGGATGACCAGGAGAAGCCAGTGTTTGTTAATGAGCCGAAGCTCTGTCTACCACCTGATTATAAGGCATGATGTAGAGGTATGCTATGATATTAGAATGAGGCAATGATATTCTATTATGATGCAGTATCAGGATTAAGAAACAGAGAGTGGGACGTATGAGAGTGCGTTTTCAGAGGAGAAGAAGCCCATGGGAATTCGATCACTCTCTAACCGCCATGAAACGACATCGGATCCCGACGGGTCTTGTTGTGTCGCGATCTGGGCAACGTGAGAAATCTATACAATGTCTAAAAATCAGGGAAGAGCTTACCCCCTCCATCCTCACCTCATGCTCCAGTTCAAGCCTTCGACCGTTCCCTTCCTTCAACGTCTCAAGTCTGTCCTCCAAACCCGCCAGCCTCCTCTCTTCCTCCGTATTTGACACTTCGAACACCTGTTCTTGAAATCAATCTTTACCCGTCGAAGCACAAGAGAAACAGACGATCTCCTCATCTCCCAACCTTGCAGCTTGCATCAGTGCAGTCACCCTCTCTTGTAGTGTAGAATCCAACAATTGAACAATAGAAGGAAGGGAGAGCACTCGATGCAGAAAGTCGAGTCCTTGCGACGTTCGCGAGAGCAGCGCGAATCGGATCGTCTCTAGTAGCATGGGCGGAGCATTGGTCTTTATATCCGATCCTGATGCTTCGGATGAAGGGGAGAGAAGGAGGTGGACAACCCATGCTGAGAGTGTGGTTGATTTACTCACATCTATACAAATGGTTAAACTTGGGACGTGAAGGCTGAAGGGGGAAAGATACGGGCCTCTAAACGAAGAAGAAAATATTTTTTCCGTCAAGCATGTTATTAAGCTGGGAATGAAACGACCATCTGTATTTTCGTTAAGAAGGAAGAGCAGGGGAGACCAGACATTCATCAATTCGGGTGGGAGATCAAAGGATTTTGCTCGTTTCCTAATGAGATCTGCGAGATGCCAAAGCAGAACAGAGGAGACATACACTTTCGAGATAGGTATCAAACATCCCACTTCGCTCAATAAGCCACATATAGTGACTATCTTCTCTTCCTCCTTCCCTACCCATTCTTTTATTCCTTCTTTCAGTCTCTCCAGTTCCCTCGCATGAGACTTCTCCAGGCTCCTATCCCTGCAAACCACCTTCATTCTTTCCTTATAATCCTTCACCATCCCTAACAGATTTTCTACCATGAGAGCTTCTTCCCTGGCGCCTCCCTCATCTTCCATCAAATCAGGAACATATCTCGCCCTCATCTTCTCCCAGTACCTCACTCTAAGCCATTCAAGTGCTTCCCTGACACTCCATTCAAGCACCTCAATCTCCGGCACTTCTTCGTGCGTCCCCCTGTGTCTCAATTCCACAAAGTGGGAGGGCAACCCGATCCTGTCTGCGATCTTGCTGATGCTCATCGCGTACGCCCCTTGCTGGTGTGGATCCACGAGACCGTTAACGAAACGGATGAGAGCGGCGTTGAGCTCGAGCCGTCGAGAGAGGGTATTGAGAGGTAATGGTGCAAAATGAAGGAGGTTAAGTAAGTGCGAGGTGCTCTCAATTTGGTGTGGACATGTGCCGCGGAGCGACCAGGCCTCTATCTAGAAGATATTGCTGAACACTGAGAAGGAATAACAGGTGGAGAAAAAAACAAACTCGGTGTAGTCCAGCGCGCAATTGCACGAGATCAATGGACCCTGCTTCATCTGGAATCGAGAATAACGCGGAATAGACGGAAAGGAATTCCTGAGAAGTTATCCAGGGGACCAGCTGTGGCGCCATGATTCCTACTCGGTAGCTACCTGCATCTGATGTGAGTGACTATACAACGCAAGAATGCCAAAGCGGCGTAAAAAGAATGTCAAGCGGAACTGACGACAATATCATTGTTACAAACAAAATTACCTAGCTCGTGGAAATTCAACCAGACTTTTGTCAATCCTTTAGCTTAAAGTAGTTCTCGAAACCATTCCTCAATACAGGATGCGCATCAAACAAGAGATACGCCTCGTATACGCGTACTACTTTCAAGGAAATCTCATATTCGACTCCCGTTACTCGTTACAAAGGTGTATGGGATTTCTTTTTGATGTCCGATAACAGAAAAGTTCTGCCGAGAAATCGAAGCACACACCAGAATTATTTAATACAGAGTTATAATCTTCCTGCCAATGTTCCTGATCACTTCAAGCCTTCTACGGCTATATCCACTCAGATAGCACTGACCTATATATTGTAAGTGAGGAAAAGCTCTACTCTTTAAAACCGGGCGGGATGTATTCACGTCACTACGCGCTGGTTCAGCCTTAGTTCAGATCCAGAAGAATGAATGGGGAACATCGCATGAATAGAAAACAGTTAATTTCAAGCAAACAGTGAATTGGAAACACGGGACTTGAGCATTACAACAAGTTGATACCAGATCGACACTGTCATGGAGAGCGGGGGTATACCTTACCACATCCAACGGGTATATACCTACATGCCTTCCTATTCTGTATTGAAACAGCAGACATCTTTTCTCACATCCTCCTCAAACCCGAAAGAGGGAGATGAATTAAAAATCTTGCCTCAACCAAGGTTTAACAGCCCCAATCCGCGTCGTCTCCTTTCGCCGGTTCTTCTTCTATGAACTGCGAAATCCATTCTCTGAAGAAGGCAGGCCATTCTCCCTATCGTCAAAACAAACAAATATCAATATTGTTCCTCACAAATACAAAGGAATGTCGTCTGAAATATTCTCACCTGCACGGGGATCTTATGGCCTACGCACGACTCTCCTCAGTTTAATCGCACAACAATCAAGACCAAAATGGGGAAAAGGAGGAGAAACAGACCTTCCTCGCTCCATTTCACCTCCGCTTCTTCACTTGCCAACGCGATGAATTTCTCAGCCATCGCAACAGGGAGCTCTTCATCGTTCTTCGCAAACACGAACAGCGTCTTTGTCCTCTTCTCACCCCCACCCTCAACATTCTCGACGTCGAAGCCACCTTGCTCCCCATCCTTCTCTACCACCTCCTTAAAGTACGATAACATCTTCGGTGACGGACCAGTATTGATGATGGCAAATCGGAAGGTGGCGAAAGGGTCAGGCTGCAGGAGGAGGGTGGGGAGGAGACGTTCTTTTAGGTCGGGACGGAGGAGGAGGGAGACGAGGATGCTTGTCAGACAGGCTCCTTGTGAACACCCCCAAATCCCGTCGAAGGGTCCGTGGTCGGCCCATGCTTCTGAGATCGTCGATGCCGTGGCGAGGATGTCGGTTGGGTCGAAGCCAGAGTCTTTCTGGACGCTGGGACCCCACAGTCCCTGTATTATTGAAAGGAGAAAATCAGCCTTGATTCGCCTTTGCATGGTGTGAAGAAAGAAGTCGAGACTTTTGACTTCGAGAATCTCGTCGGCTCATCTCGACGAATGACATTGTAGTCCATCGAATATGAAACTGACACTGATGAACAAGCGGACGAACCCAGTGTTTCTTTCCCTCTTCCCCGTCAACCATATGCGGACCTTCTAAAAATGCTGTTCCTCGGCTCAACATAATCTCTATTCTTAGAACCAGGTAAGAGGACATACCAAAACTCGCAACATCTTCACAGGCGTCGACAATGGGTTGAGCTTCCGCCTTGAACTCAGCAGCATTGCTCTGATATCTGTCGATTCGGTGTCAATTTCAACGTTGTGAAGGAGAGTGTGGAAGGACGAACGGATGGAGCATTAGGATCTTCAGTTTCCCCATCGTAATATCTTATCTTGATGATTAGGATACAAGCTTTCCGGGTCCTTCGTTCGGATACACTTTTAGAAGGAGACGTGAGCATGCTGTCAGTATTTGGGTTTCGGAAATTGAGGGACGTTGAGACATCCATCCGCTTTGTGTGCAAGCAAGGTGGAGCCCATCCTCTCTCCGCTCTCTCAAGAAGAGATTACTATATTAAGGCCGTGATCGTACGCACCAGTAATTATACGGCAACATCGCTCGTCGTCATCGGGGAGGTTACAACATGATATTGGGTAGTTAATGAAAGTAGTTTGGCGTCCTTCTAGGGGATTCGTTATATTAATGAACGAGACTTGAACTCACCTATATCTACAGTTCTTCCTTCACTTTATATACCTTTCTGTTATCTACGTTGTCTGCAAGTGTAACAGCTTGGTGTGGATGGTTCGTGATCGAACGAAAGATTACTCCCTCAATCACTATCCGATAGTTTTGGAAGGACTACCGGGAACACCGGAAAGCCAAGGACTTGCATCGCTCCCAATTGCTGCCAAGTCCAAGCTTAATTGTGGCCGCGACGGACAAGATGAGTGAATTGGGATCGGTCAAACCTTCTCACGGCCAATTGCTGCATCCACATGTGGTCGTGATTTTCCGATGGAGATTATGGGTGAGATTATGTAGGATTGGGTGAGGGTTATATGGAGGATGGAGGGAATATCAGAGGGAATATGGAGGTGGAAATAAGAAATAAGAAAAGCGGCTGCATTGCACAAGAAAAGCATAAAGTGGAACGAGTGCGATGTTTTGAACAGAGCCGTAAAGTGCCCGGCGGTGTCACCAAGACACACAGCCCAGCCCAGCCCACCTTGCGATTCCTTCAAAAGGGCGAACCATTCCAAAATTCCCTCCAACCTCTTCCTTCGATTCGACCATCATCCATCCACCATCCATCCCTTATCCAACATCCCATCCGCTCCCCCGCCAAAAGCTCTTTCTAATATAACGAAAAAATGAGGTCCTTCTACGCTTCCACCCTCGCACTCCTAGCTGCTGTACCTTCAACCCTCGGTCAAGGTATCCCTGGTGCTTCCCAGCCGCCAGATGGAGAGAGTGGTCTCGGAGTCAACCCTGCTGCCTCTCAGCTCATTGACGAGCTCCTCAACGCCCCCACTGCCGTCGACCTCGAGAAAAGCGTGCTCGCAGGTGGAAAACGTTACGTTTTCGATTTCGTCAACTCTCCGTACGTTTTAACTCGTTTCCTTTCCTCTCCTTCAATGTCTACTTTTTTCCCTATCTTTTCCATAGTTTTCCATTGCTTTTTCAAGACGATTGGGCTCATGCTAGATGCTCGGGGATAGCATTCTTGGAGCACCTGGACAAGGTGGTTTCTTCACTCTCGCAGGTCAAGGAAACTGGCCCGCTGCAGTAGAGAATGGAATGGCCGTCGCTTGTGCGTTTTTCTCCTCTTTTCTCTCGCCTTTCTCATTAAAATTGCGATGCAGACTTTGTCCTCTCACCATGCGGTATGATTGGTCCTCACGTCCACCCGCGAGGAACCGAGTGGCTCTACCTTGCCAGTGGGTCTTAATCCTCCCATCCCATTACAACTCACTAATTACGAATGGAATGCAACAGCCGGAGGACCCATGCGATTCGGTATCAACTTCGAAGCCGGAGGACCCGTCGACTACGAGTTTCTCCAAACCGGTCAAGCCGTCATGTTGCCCAAGGGTTCGATGCACTACGGTGGTGTCCTCGGATGCGATCCCACTTTCGTAGTGGCAATGTTTGACAACGCAGATCCCGGATTCAACCTCGCTCACTTCGCCTTCTTCGGGTTCGACCAAGAGGCCATCTCTGCTTCCCTCGGCACGATCGGAATGAAACCCGTCGATCGTGTGTCTCCTCCCCTTTCTGGGTTTGAAAGACATGAGTGACTGATGGGTTGGGTGATGTGATAGCCGCCACCTTCCCCGGTGCTCTTAACATCGGTTTCGAGGGATGTGTCCAGCGTTGTGGTATCTCGCGGGACTACGACATCTCTTCCCTCTCCAAGCTCCAAATCATGCAAGCTGCCTTCTCAGCCTACACCGCCCGTGTCACCTCCGGCAACCTTTCCACCTTCACACCAGGTTCGTTCTTCGCCTCCAATACAATTAAAACAAACAGTGCTGACGCGTACATGAAATACAGGCTCCTACATCAATGGTCCGCAAGACTACGCTGCTGGTGTTCCCCAACTCCTCCAAGTCCAAGGAGCAGACACAATCGGAAACGTCTCAGCCATCTTCGCCGATGGAAACGGAGGAGTCTTCACCACCTCAACCAACAAGCGTCGATCGTTCTCAGAGGCTATCGAGAGGCTCTCGCTCACCGCTGCTCCCGTTGACGAGATGGCATCCCTCAGGACGTTCCAGATCCTTATTGGAACTCTTTCTATTGCTGCTACCTTTTTCCTTGGTGCAACGGTGAAGTTGGCGAAGGCGGTGCAGAGCAGGAAACTGCTTTAATCGATTGAGCCTTGCGTGGTAGCGATGGCTATGGGGAGGGAGATATCCATGCCATGCGATGAGCATTGATTACTCGGGGATGATGGAACGATTGATGTAGAGTTCGGGTTTCGATGCGTAGGAACGACGGAATGACATGTCCCCTTTTTCTTTAAAAGTTCTGAGGCTATGGATTTACTGCTACTATCTACTTTCTACTTGGTCGTCTTTCATCATGTCGAAAACGAACTGTTGTAATGTTCATGCGTCGTTCAGAAATTCCGTCTTCCCCTGCCTCAAATGAGTCACTTGCCAATCCCAATCGATTATCGCATTATCCTGCGCATTATCCACATGAGCACGAGCACATGGGGATGAACAGGCGAAGAAACGGCATCAGAGTGCAGAAGGCGGGAATGGCGTGGCAAAGCTGAAATCGCTGGAGACAGAGGCGAAGGCAGTGTCCTCCGTCCTCACAACGTGACTGGAGACAACGCGTTTCATTGGCGTGTTCTGGTGGGATGACGCGAATGAAGGTGCACCCGATTCCTGCGTAGCACCTTTGAACTGCTTTGCCTCGCACTGGCACTAGCAACTATTATCGTCTAGCCCTCTCGCTGTCTCTTGCTGTTCTTGGATAGCCGTGGAAACTGGAGTGAACGTGGAACGCACAGGTGTACATGGTCATGATGTGAAGCTATAAAGGGAGGGGATCGTCAGATTTACATTTCATTCCCTTTTGTCATTTTCCTATCTCTCCCTCTCTTCCCAGAACTCGAATCCCTATCTCCCTCCTCCAGCACCTCCAAACACTCTAACTTGTAAACATGAAGACTTCTCTCCTTTTGACTGCTGTGTTGGCAGCTTCTGTACAGGCTGGAAAGAGGGGCTTAGCCTGGCCTTGGTGTTCGTTCTTCCTCTCATTCGATCATCATGGATGCAAAGGCTAATAAGAAAGGAATAGACAACGGATCCCTCGACCCCGGCAAGCTCAACAATGGCCAAGGCCAAGTTGTTGCCATCTACGACTGGGTACGTTTCCTCTCTCTGCTCCTCCAACGAGGGCTAAATTTGATGACTGAGAATAGGAAACCTACGCTCCTCCGTCGACGAACGGCAATGGAGGTCTTGGTTTCATCGGTATGCAGGGATGCTACGATTGCGACAGCTCGCCTTTGAGCCAGTTGCAGGCGAGACAGCAACAGCAGGGATGGGCCAGTGCGTTATTCTTTCCGCCGACGAGTTTTCTTTGGATATTGATGAATGACGTTGGATGATACAGCTGTATTCTCTATCAATGAGCCTGACCTTAACGGCTACACACCGACCGATATCGCGAATTGGTACAAGACGCATATCAATCCGTTAGGTCTGTCCTCTCCATTCTTTCAGTGATAAGACAAAAGGCTCATGAGTGTATTGTATCGTGGGCAGCGATCAAGAAAGCTCTGCCAGCCATCACTTCCTCCACCTCGGCGGGACAAGGACTCGACTGGCTCCAGCAGATGGTGAATGCCTGCGCTGGAGGCTGCTACGCCGACTACGTCAACCTTGTCAGTCTCCAAAACTTCCTTAACTCGCCAGACGTATATCTGATTGTAGTCTGGAATGGGGTAGCACTGGTACGGCAACTCCTTCGCCGAGTTCCAGGCCCACGTCACCAACGCCCACAACCAATTCCCTCAATATACCATCGTCATCTCCGAGTTCGCGCTCCAGAACCCATCCGGAGGACAAGCGGCTCAGTATGCATTTTCCGTCTCAAATAAGAAAGACAGAGGACTGATGTGTTGGCGGATAGAATCGCTTTCTTCCAGCAAGCCTTTGCATGGCTGGACTCCCAAAGCTGGGTCACTGTACGTCTCGATCTCCCTTTGTAATTTGAGATGGCATTGACTGTGATGGGAATTAGCTCTACTTCCCCTTCGTTGCTACCTCACCCACGCTCCTCGCTCAAAATGGAGGAGACGCAATCAGTACGTCCTTGTGCTCCCTCCTCTACTCCTGCTGATCATCGACGGCATAAAGACTTTGTAGGATCTGGATCGTGCCTCTACAACAACGATGGCTCGGTTTCCGCAGTTGGAAATCTCATGTATTAAGTGGATCTGAATTGAAAGGCTTGACGAAGTCCAAGGCTTGTATGATACAATGTTTGGCAGGCTTGAGAGCCTCGCTTACTAGTCGTTCCTTTGAAGGAATTCAACGTTGCACGTTCTTTTGCTCTTTCATTCACTCTAGCGCGTGACATTACGGAGCCTCGTTCTGAAAGGAGAAAGACGATCCATGATGGATGGTACACTGGACGCGGCGGCGAATTCTTCATAACTCATCTTTTTCACGCCTAAGTCGACATTTTCCTTTCTGCCTCTGAACCCTCTCCATCAACTTCAACTTACTTCTCAAGCTGCGGTAAACAAAAATCCAGTTCCAGATGCCTCCGTATCCCCCGTATTTCTTAAAGACCCGTCAGCTTGGACAACAACATATTTCTTGTTGCTTCCAGCCTTGATTGTATACACGTTTGAGCCCGCTCCTGTTTTCGGACGGACGATAAACGTTTCCCAAGCTGAAGCAACCGCTCGAGCTGTTTCCAAAGCTTTGTTATCCCAGAGATACACGGTCATCGAAAAGGAGGGGTGACGCACCTGCTCCAAGAGGGAAGTTGCCGCTTTGGTCAGCAGTAACGAATTGATTGTTTGAGGTTGCTGTGGAGGCTAGTATTGAACCATGATACAAAAGAAACGAAAGAGGACGTACCTTTGATGGTTCCTCCTCCAGGTACAAAGTTGAAGGTGTAAGTTGTCGCGGTGGACGAGGTGCCATCGGTGTAGAGATCTACCCTGTCGGCTGGTGAGCGCACGAAGTTGTTGTTGTGAGATAACTTGAAGTTTCCAACTGGATTTGCAGCTGAAGCGGAGCAAACGGTGGATGGAGGATTGGGACGAGTGGAGATGAAATAAACTGGTGAGTAGGTCAGTGCTGCGTGATAGGAGTTGCATGAGAGCCTACCTTCATTGGTGGCTGTGTTTCCGCTCCCCCAGGTAGTCAAAGTCTGAGAGCGAGTAAACGCATCTGCGGGATCCGCCTATATCACGTCTGTAAGAGCGTGCAAAACCAAAGGAAGCAGAGCTTGCGTTCGAGTAAGCGGCATATATCACACTCTTCCACTCGTCTCCATAGCTAGCATTTCCAAGCTCTCCGGACGTGTATGAAATCACATTCCTGACCCAGGTCGCATCGTACATCAGCTCGTTGACTGGCGTGACGGGTAAGATCTGAATTGCAGCGATTTCGACTCGTTGATCTCCCCAGAACAACCACGCGCCAGATTGCCAGTCCTCTACGTTTCCAACAGTGATGAGGTTCCTGAATGCCTGTTCGGGATATGGCTGATCGCGAGCGTTCCCATCAGCGGCAGGGTAAAGATGCCAGTAGATTTGAGCGGCTTGTATCTCGTTCGCAAGCAGCAAACGTGCGTAATTTTTGATGTCGTTGTTCCCAATGACTTCTGCCCAAAGCATTGCGCCATAGTATCTTCAACCACAGCATCAGCAGGTTGACAAGAATGGTAAAAGAAACAGACCCATTCACTGCCTCTCCCACAGACTCTTGATCTCGAGAACCAGCGCCATTGTACATTCCTTTCGGCGACACGTTTTAGTTCCCCTAATCGAACACGCCTAAGGACTATATACCTGAAGCCCACGAGTGTCCTGCGAACCAATCTCTCATTCTTGTCGGAGTGTAGTAAGGATCATTCTGGGTGGACATCAGGTTGATATACTCGTGTTCATATTAAAGAAAGCTTACTTTAGAAGGATTGACGTAGTCCCTCAAGAAATGAGTGATAGTTTCCTTGTGAGCGTCCCTCCATGCTGGGTCGAAGCTGTGACGTTTAGTTTTAATCACCTTTCGAGAGCGGTAAAAGGAAAACGAACTGGCCAATGACGGCGGCAATGGAGAGGAAGTATCCATAGTCTGGAAAACTTGGGTTAACGCGAGTTTAAGCGAAAAAGGAAACGGGGTGTACGAAAGTGATGGTCGTTGTAATACGAGTTTCCATAGTCAACTGTTTGAGGGTTTTAAGCCGAATGAATTCTCGACATCGAAGTGCTCACCCCACATATTGTTCCACCCAGCACTTCAGCCCTCATCAGCTCACAATTTGGCAAAAATTATGAAAGCTAACCAGTTGATGATTCCTCCATAATTGCTCTCGTAGCAAGCTTTCGTGGCGGAAGCCGCATTGAACCAAGGAGCGAAGGCGGTTTCTAACCATGTAACGAGTCTGTCTCTGAGATTCCCTTCTCCGATATGGTCTGCGATCAAAGCAAGGCGGGCTTTAGCAGCGATAGTTCCTCCCCAGCCGTAAAAATCTCCAGGGACCGGAGGAGTAGTTGCGAGCAGAGCGTTGGCTTCGTAGATCAGAGATTGGCGAACTAGATTGATACAGGAAGAGTGAGGGGATCGCGGCGCGTTCCATGTTATTGCTGCCGAAATTTACTTGATAAATTTCTGGACTGCACTAAAGGAGAAGACATTTACTTGGGAGATTGTAGTTTAGGCGCCATGTACTGCCGACTGTTCCCAGCATATAGCCTTTCGTCGTAAGGTATGAAATAGAGCTGGAAGGCAATATGCTCGCTCCTTGCAGCGAAACACTACTCGGCACTTTCAACTCTCCGTCACGTTAATACAAAGGACAACCGCGTACCGATGGTGGGGCCAAGTGAGATGAAGAAGTTGATTCGCGTTCCCGGTAACGGCCCAGCTAAAAGTGAGGGTCGCAGAATCTCCAGAGAAAGAATAATCTGTCGTGACCGCCGTCGCATAGTTCTGATAATACTGGTCGAGAGTCGCCTCATGTCCTGCCGCCTGAAGCTTTGCGATTCGAATGACACCAGATACCTTGGCTGAACCAGTGATGGTCGTGCTAGTCGCGGAAAGAGTGATGCTTCCACCTAAGGAATAGATGATATATGTTCCCGCGCTATTCACCACCTTAAACTTCGTCCCGGAAGCTGTAACGGCTGCCCCGCTGTTAGAAACAGCTTGTCCATTGAAGGATGTGATTGCTCCATTTTGAGAGGTCAGCTTTGGCGTTGCACCAGCGTAGTTAAGGGTGATGTACGCTTCAAAGCTCCGTCATCAGGAATCTCATCTCTTCGACCGAAATTCAAAAAGAACGTACGTGACCCTGGGACCATGTAAGAAGTCATGGTGCTGCTCCCAGTGAAGTATTGCAGGGTGACAGTCTGCGTATCCCACGCTAGCGCCTTATGATTTGCTGCGATGGCATTGAGTTCGGTGAATCCGGCTGCCCAATCGTCTTGAGTCGGTTGATGGATGGAAACTCCATCGAAGTCTGCGAGGGAACATCTGAGGCTTTTAGTGAAGAAGAAAGGGAGGGCGAACCGCGGTTGTTTCCGACGCCAAAATGGATTGAATCTGCGAGCAGACGTGATTGATAGGGAAAGGGTCCGGCTGCCACGCTGTTATTCGAGTGACAGCGATTAGTTATATCTTTATGAAGGTAGAATGGAAGAATCATACGCGTCGCCCGTGCCGACTCCCTATCCATCCAACAAGGACAAGAGCGTCAGCGTCTTGTCATCAGTATAAAAATTCAGAGAAAACGCACATAAGCAACCCACCTAATCATGAGAGTCAGGATGAGTGCTGCATTGTAGTGTGGAAGAATGAGGATATGATACGGACCAATCCCCGCTTGTTGGAAAAGGCGGTTTGAAACCCTGATAGAAGCTTGTTGGCGGTTGATCATTAGCTTGAGTTCCGCCAGCAACGTTTGGCGCTGAGGTAGAAATGGGCCCGAAGACTGCATTCGCAGCTGGCAGCAGGCTGAGGGCGATAGACCAGAGCGACATCTTGTGGCTTTTAGGCCAACCAAGTCAAAAACTAGGACAGCTTCGACCTTGAAGAGAAGGGGACAAAAGCGCGCAGTCTTTCTCTCTTTTATGTCAACGTCAGAGGAAGATGTTTCCAATCCCGTTTAAGATTGCAAGGCCATGTTCCAATGGGAGCGTGGAGTGAGAGTGTGCAACTGAGTGGAAGAGAGTGTGGAGCCCCGCGGTTAGGCTAGAGAGCACGCGGCAACATGCGCTCGAAAGGGTCGAAAGTGCGAAAAGTGGTGTCAACAACGACCTGAAACGTACGCCCGACTGCCTGTTTCCTTCAAAGGCCGCGAGTCGACCATGCCTTCTTCCCGCTCTTCCCAGCTGAGTACGCGAGATGCGACGCGCTAGCGGGGTCCGTGGCGTTTGATCTAATAGATTTCTCGAGATCGACGAGAAGAGGTTATCGATGCATCGATGAGAGGAAAGCTGGGTACGGCGTTAACATGTTGGAGGAGGATGGAGTGATAATGTGATGATATCAGCTTCCTTTGGTGTCCATGTGAGAGCGTGGGCCTTTACCGAATGAAGGAGACTCAGTGATCGATTCAACTGATATGTATGGGGATGAACGCACCTCTGACCACTTGAGCGAAGTTGAGATGTTGCTTGCAGCATGAAGCTGGGGAAGGGGAAGGGCATGATGTGACAACCTCCTCTTGCGCGATGGAACACGTTCGTGGAGTAAGAAGAGCTGTCACGGTGGTAAAATAGGTTATAGGCAATGTTAGACAGAGATACCTGAGAGAGATACCTTATATCAGACCCATAAGAAGTATCCGATCCAAAACCAATGGGTACACTACACGTGACCTCGCTGATCATTGGCATTCCAAACAACGCGAACAACTTCGTCCTTCAGGTCGTTTGTTTGTCATTGCCCCAGTCCAACGACGAGTATGGAGAACTCGCAGAGGGAGATCAAGCCTCTCCCACCGCGACCTCGACACTCCTTTACGCTGTCCTTTCCCAGCTTGCACACATGGTTTCAGTCATCTGTCAAGCAGAAGCCTCAAGACGCCGGCGAGGCTGGGAAGATGGGTTCTTTGGAGGTTTCTAAGTCTCAGTCTGTTAGAGAGGAAGGAAAAGGGAGCAAACGTGCTTTGGAGCAAATGGAGGAGCAAATGGTGTGTTATCGTGTTGGTGTCGTTTCTTCTTTTGATCAATGCCTGATATGGCACTTTGGTTGAGTAGAAAGGGCTGAAGTCCTCAATAGTTGGGAAAATATGCGTACTATTTAGTGAAGCTTTCCCTTACAAATCGAGTGAGGAAAGAGGCAAAGAAGCAGCACTGCTCCGCTCCATTGTTCTCCGCAAAATACAAGGAGAATGCCATACGGCACTTCTTACGAAAAAAGCTGTACGAGTATTGCAGACAGTGAAATATCTTTTGTGACTCTCTGGAGATTTGTTGCAAGCTATCAGAGTGACAAGTGGACGCGTTACGCAGTCCCAAAGAAATACATTGACATATGTGCTTGACCAGACCATTCGATTCCTTCCCACTAACATGGCATCTCTATAGACCGTATCTATCGCGTATTAACACGGCTGTCTGTTTTCCTAAATCAGTAATGTTTCTTTCCCGCAGCTTGTGTTGATGTTCTTTTTTCTGCTCAGACCTTGGAGAGAACCACAAATTCCCAGAGAGTCGGTTGCACGATGGATGCTTTGCTTCACGGAGACATCTATCTACGCGTCTGATTATCTTCAGCCTCTTGTTTTAACCTCACCAATTTACTTTCTCATAGCCTGCAAGTTTCGCGCGTCCTTAAGGAGTGATATGTTATCTTATTTATCATCGTCACACTTCCATATTTGTCTTCTGTTAAAGCGAAATAAGGCTGACTCGCATGTGGACAGCCGCACAAGGCGCTCAAACGCATGAGGACTTTTCCTGTGATCGAAATCAAAACACCCACACTGAGAACGAGCGCGGCCCAAGGGATAGAACTAAATCAGTCGGATGTATGCCCTCATTCTGCACTGACAAAATCTTATAAACGTCGCCGTAGACCAACGTGTTAGCTTCACGCGTCAAAGACTTGCGCGTCGATTCCTTTTCTTCAAAATCGACATTTGAGGAGAGGTCAGAGTCCAACCGTGCGCCGGGATCGCAAGCGTTTAATGGGTTTCCAAAGCCTGTGGTTGAGATATCAACGCACTGTTTGCACGAGAAGCAAGCATTGAAACGCGTTCGATCTGATGTGCGCATTCCTCGCTTTCCCCTGTTCATTACTAACTCTGGCTCAGACGAGCTCTCTGCGGTCTCGATTACGACGGCTGCATTTACAATCCTCATCTGCCACGTCCATTCAGTCCTCATTATCTACTCCAACGAAACTCTCTTCTCTTCTTGATCCTATCGTGATTACGGACGATGAAGAGATTAGGTCTGTATCTTCTCAAACATCGGTTTCCAATCATACACCCCGAAAGCGCCATCGTCCCAATGAGATTGAGGGGAAACGTAGATCGGAGCTTCAAGGAACGAAGAGGAAGAAGGCTAAGAAAGGGGTTGGTGCTACCTTCTACGGTGCCTTCAAGGTCCCTGCAGGTGTTGTCGACGAAGATACCAAGCTGGATGGAGAAAGAGAAGCTAGAGATGAAGACATTGATGAAAGCGGGGAAATGACTAAGCTCGTTCGAGAGATGACAGATTTTGTTCTCGTCGATTGGAACACAAAACAGATAATCGACTTCAACGCCACTTGGGATGATAGCGTCGATGCCCGGTTGGTCGGCAAAGTTAAGGCTATCGATTTGGACGACGAGAATGAACAGTCAGAGTTTTGGCACGAGTTTCTTGACGAGGAAGAGGAGGAAGAGGAGGAAGAGGAGGAGGATGATGAACAAGGGGTATTGATGGTGACGGATGCGATTGAGCAGGTTCAGGCCGAACAGTTGGATAGTGTGAACGGAAGAGACAAGGTTGTCGCGCTTTGGGTGGAGGGTGATGCTTGGTATCGACTCAACAAGCCTGCTCGAGCGTACGAGGTCATCTTTCAACCTTACGTTCGGTACATTCACCTATTCGCTGCCGCGATGGAAGCGATAGAAGCCGACGAGCATCTTTCGTTTGCCGATTTCTGCGGTTCCCTCGACAAATCAGGAGTGTACAGTACTCCGAGGACCTTTCCTTCTCACTACCTTGACTCTCCTCTTACAGCCAAAGATGCCACTTTTCACAAGCGCCAGCTCTTTGAGGATCTGCACTATCAAATCGGCGACTGGATATTTGAAGACAGTTCTGGTGATCATGAGTGGTTACGGGATGTGGACGACGATGACGAACGACAGCGAGCGAGAAAATCCAAGGGCCAAAAGCAGGAGACTCAGACCCACGTCACTCCCATCGTCGATGCAATCACCGGTAGCATCTTCTCTCGTGCGCTCAAGGTTATCAGGCGTGAAACAACAACGGAGGGAGAAGATCAGGACGAGGAGGAGGAGGTTGAAGATCCCCCTGAGCATCGACGAGATAACAGGGATGGAAGAAGGGCTAAAACGAAGCATGAAGCGAATCAGATTCATTTTGTCGGGCCGCCTCTGCTCCAGAAGGACGGGATTGCCTTTTGGACGCAATGTCGGGTTGGCAGTGAAAATCTAGGGTATGTTCTTTCTCGTCTGGTAGAACTGGGTCCTGACGTGATTTGTAGGTTGGGAGATATCGTCGAAATCCTTGGAACAAGCGACCGAGGACTGGAGGAAACCTGGCTTGGCCAGATCCTGAAGATTTATCAGGATGGCCACGGCCGCTATGCCCATGTTCGATGTAAGTTTCTGATATTCTTATCAACCTGCAAGCTAACTGCGCTAAAGGGTTTGCTCATGGCCCAGATACTGCAATGGGTGAACTGGCCTCTGAAAGCGAGATTTTTGCTTGTGCGTTTCACTCGGTTCAGGGCACAGGCGAGCTAAACATCTAAATAGTGACTTCCTGTGACAACATTCCGTTAGGGTCAATCATCAAGGCTCTTGATGAACCTGAATTAATTGAACCAGACGACTCCGACCCAAAGTTGGATCGCAAGAAACTGCATTACAGGTTGTTTCTGATTTGCATGGCAGAATGTGGTGCATTAATATGGAATATAGATACACCTATTCCGATGAGACCGGAAGCTTTCGGCAGTTCGAAACGAGCGAACAACCAAGCTACGACATGGATGAGGGCAACACACCTCGTTGTCCTCTCTGCGAACCATACGGTAATCCAGGGAGGCCAGAGTGGATCGATCCTGCCCACATGAAGAAAGGTTTTCGTTTGCAAGATCGTAGCTATCATCGATCTGATAACGTTTACTTCCCTTCCGGCAAGGACTATACTCCTTTTGGGATTGGCACCATCGTTTCCTTTCATCCGCTCACGGGAGGTGGTCCAGAAACTGTCAGTCTACGCTTATACCTTCGTTATCGTAACCTTCCTTCAACCGCAAAACTACTCAAAAGATCTCAAGGGATGCTTGAAGACGATGAGCGTGAGCTTATCGGGACGGACATAGTAGTTACTGTGGAAGCAGACCAGATATTGGGCCGATGTCAAATTGGATTCAGAACAAATCGAATAGACTTGAGATCTGTTCGCAATCAGGACGATACATTCCACGTTTCTCATGAAATTGCGCTCGCAGGTCAAGCCGCCGTTGAAACCTACCTGGACGTGCTCGATCTCTTAAGTAGTCCCGACTTCCGCCTGCCAAGAAGTAGATTCTTAGCTCTCGATAAAGCAACTTTCGGAAAGAACACCTGTCCTGTCTGTAAGAAGGATTCCGAGGAACGACTGAAACGTTTGAACGACACAAAGGGATCTCCATTGAGCTGCCTGGATCTCTTTGCTGGCGCTGGAGGTGAGAGACGTTTCTTTGAATAGACCTAGCATCAATGGCGCCGCAGGGTTCAGTACAGGTCTGGCAAAGTCGGAGATAATATTGTCGAAGTGGGCCATCGAGTTCTCGTTTCCTGCTGCGAAGACTTTTGCAGCAAACCATCCAGAGGCTACAGTGAGTTAAAAGTTATTTAAGATGCAAGATCGACCCTCATACAGGAAATCAGGTTTATCTTCAAGACACTAATCAAATGTTGGGTCAAGCCATGAAGGAATCAGGACGTTCTAATGCTCCGCCAGTTCGTGATCTCGAAGGTGCCACTCTGCCACCAATGCCGCAGCATGGAGAAGTGGATATTATTGTCGGCGGTGAGTATTCAACCTATTTCTTTCGTTCCAAGGTGAAATTCCTCCTCCCATAGGACCTCCGTGCCAAGGATTCAGCCTTGCAAACGGAAATCGTTCTCGTAAGCCAATATCTTCGTTAGTGCGGCTTCTCCGTTTATGGAAGCTTTCTCGTATCAGCTGACGACATCCGTTGCTCTTTAATCGCTGTCCGTAATAATCGTTGTGCTGAGTAGTATACTGATAGGGTCTACAGAATTATCGTGAGCGTATTCACCGGTTTGTTTAGCATATTTACGTCGTTGGTAGTCTCATACGTAGAGTTCTACCGTCCGAAATATTTCATCATCGAAAATGTTAAGGGGATGGTGGACTTTTCTCTTGAAGGGCAAAATGGTAAAATCAAGCATGGGGTCATCAAGGTGGTTTCGGTCCCTAAATTCACCTCCCTTTGCTGATACCTGAGAAGCTTATATATCGAGTTGCTACTGCACTGGGATACCAGGTGCGTGCTGTATTGACTCAAACAGTCAACATGACTGAAGGCCAATGTAAGGTCACGGCTGGATTAATTCTAGCTTCGAATCAAGGCTCCCCGCAGGTGTGTCAATGTTAGTGCTATCCCAACGTTATCACTTCCCTCATGTCAGAACAGAATCGGTTACGTGTTATCTTTATCGGAGCAGCAAAGGTTCCTTGCTTTAAAGGCGAAGCACGGTCAATCTGATGTGAACATAGGGGCTAAAACTTCCCAGCCTCCCTCAACCAACGCATACCCATCCGCGTGCTAGGGAGATGCGCATGCGACTCCCAACAGGTACAATGATGAGTCGCGTCACTAACGGCGAATTGAAAGCATATGGAGCTCCTCACAAATGTGTTACCATCTTAGACGCAATTGTGGACCTTCCGGGTTTCGAATACGAAAATGAAGGTCGAGTGGTGCCTCTCACTGCTCTGCAAAAGAAGAAACAGAGACAAAGCCAGCTACCGAGAATTAAAGCTGACCGCAGCCCTGTAGGCTTTCTCCAAGCCGAATACGACTTTCCGCCCAAAAATGCGTATCAAGAGCAAATGCGAGAGAATAGTGAGGACCTGGTGTTGCATTGGACGCGGCACTGGACCACGTCATCTGCGATTGAAAGGATTTGGCATGCCCCATTCACAGAAGGCATGGGTTGGAGAAGTGCGTGTCTGCTTATCAATATCGTGGATAGTGATGACATGGTCGCAAGCTTTACCAAAACAGCTTCACTTTCGCACCGCCAGAAAGCAATCCACATTATCGAGGCTACAAAATGATGGCTTCTTTGAGTGTATTATGACAGTTATGAACCCCTTCAGTCGGGGAAGTCGCAGCCTACATCCCACACAGCGAAGGATGTGTACCATTCGGGAATTTGCAAGGTAAGCCGTTCGCTCAGTTCTGCAACACGCTTTAACATGCCATGAAGAGCACAAGGGTATCCGGATGATTATATCTTTGTCACGACAGAGCAAAGTAAAAACGGCGTATCAGCCGAGGGAAGCCTTACAGAATGTAGGGCCAACTCTTCCACGTTGCCGCAAGCAAACGGACTGAACAATTTTTAGATAATGATATAATGCGTCAGATAGGCAACAGGTTCGTTTCGTCTGTTTCCACGCGAGTGGACTGACAGTTGGTTCAGTGTCCCCATTCCAATGGCGAGATTTTTCCAACCAATGATTTTGTGCTGACGCAAATGTAGGGAAGAGCCATTGGACTAGAGATTAGGAAGAGCATGATGTGTCATCATCCATCTACTGGAATGTAACAGACAAGATGTGGTTCTGTTATTCCGGCGCGTTGACATGTTATTAAATCAATTAAATTCTTCTTGCAAATTTGTTTATACTTCGTGACTTCAAAGTAATATATATATACGTATTGAGCGCCATAACAACTACTTCACAGGACGCAATAAAATAACCAAACAACATTGCATCACCTTTCAGCACCTTCTCTTCGGACTAGAAACTCGTCCATAGCAGTTTGAGCTGAGTCACGAGCTCCAAACGCATCCCCGTGCGACTTGTTCCCCTCTTTGCCGGTACCTGCAATATATCGCTTTTCCCCGATTGCTTGAAGTTGGAAAGCAATCGAATGAGAAATTCTGGCGAGTTGATCCTTAGCCAGGTTGCGATACAGATCTCCCGTTTTGAGATCGGGTCCTGTCTATCCTGGTCAGGTGGAATCGAGTTTAGGTGATAAAGTACTGACGAATACGATTCTGATAAAGGTTTAATGCCTCTCCTAGACTTTCAATTTGCAGAGGCGGAAGATTCTGGACATCTTTCACCTGACCTTTCTTCCTGCCCATTCGCAGAGGGCTAGCAAGATCGGATAGAATACTTTGCAAGAGTACAGCGGCAATATGCATCTCGCGATAGTTGACGTCCTTGTCTTTCTTGCTCTTCATAAAGAAAGGGGAATCGACAGGTGCATTTTCGAAGAGCTGTTGCACCTTTACAAATGGGGGGTGGGATGAAAGGGATGCCTATTCGAATTATTGAGGTCATGGGACTCGTTCAAAGGCATAATGACCCACTGACCGCGTCGATTTTGTCCACGTTTGTGATCAATGACCAGGCAACCCAACGACGCAAATTGCTCTCCAACGTTGACTGTGCTGGTAGGATTGCCATGAGTTCCTGATAACAACTTGAACCGATTCCCGTCACATATCGCAGAAGGGATTGACCAATCGACGCAGCCTTCGAATGGTCAGTGCCAGGGCGAATGTACCTACACGAGAACTTACTGCAGAAACCTTTGCTAACGTAAATGTAGAAAAGATGCGACGAATGGAATCGACAATTTTGTCCTTTAGGCCAATATCCTTGCCTGTTGATGGATCAAGACTGAGACGAGCGAGAAGAAAAACAAGTGCCGTTGAATCTGTCTCCCTGATTGAATGTTTATGGATAAATGAGTGCACTAAGGATACGACGTACGAGAACAGCTGATGTTCAGCAAATCGCTGCAGAACGTCTAATGTAATATGAACAGCCTTCGTACGGCATTCTTCATTCAATGAAGCGACATCGACTTGCATATCGTCCCAGTTTGGCTTTGCTCCGAGGCTCCTGAATGTATCGAATACTTGGGAGGTAAAGTCGTATGTGTCAATCGCAGAGAACGGAAGTGTGAGCAATAGTTCGTATGCGGCAGACTGGATGGAGGGTGGCCCAAGCGAGCTCGTAGCTAGGAGAAACCAGCATTAACCTGTTTACTCTGAACCAGAGTCAACGTACCAACATGAAATAAGAAGCTCAAAGTTTGGTCATCCAAGTGGTAAGCGTGGCTGCAAAAGGCGAGATCTACCTCCTCGTAAACCTTGTGGGAAGACAAAAGTTCTGTTGTTGCTGATGAGAATTGGCGCAGGCATTTTGGGAAAATGTACTTGACAGGTAAGTATGAACTTTGACAAGTGTCGCCGAAGCATCCTCTGGACAAGGCAGGAGGGTGAAAGCCTTTAACCAGTGAGCGAGCACGCAATTTACTACACAAACGCACAGCCAAGCGCTTACCTCTTCCGCATTCTCCCTCCCACGCATCGGCTTCCAAAAGGTCCTCTTCTTCATCGCCACTTCCATTTCTGACTGAGCAGCACCATCCCCGTAATCCTTCTCCAATATCTTTACCAGCTCCTGTTTCTGCCCAAATTCGCTGGCCAACTTTTTCAATTCGTCTCGATGAATGTTCAGCACTGAAGGTGACGTCGGCGGTGTGGACACAGCAGGAGGGATGGAGGAAGTGTCATTCTGCTTGTTGGTAATATCCAATCATTAGCACAGATCATGAACGGAAAGGGGCAACGCACATCATTCCATCCATTCTCTCTCCCCTTCGCGATAGGAGTCTTTAAAGTACTTTCCTCCAGTACAATCTTCTTCCTACCCGTGTCCTGCTTCTTTGATTCCTTCTTCAAGAGCGCGTCCAAATCCAACAGCTCCTCCTCACTTTCGCTCTCGCCCTTATCCTCTCCTCCTGTTCCTCCTCCGTCCTCGATTTCAACATCATGCTTAACCATCTCCAACGTCTTTCTCGCAAACTCCCTCGCCTTTTCCGCCGCCGTTTCGCCCGGCTCTTGATTTTCGTCGGGCTCCAAACTGGAAAGAGAAGTGAGAGAGGACGAAGCGCTTATAGCCTCCGCAGGTAGTCCTTTTTGAGGACCACGGCTGACAGAAGCGGAGCTCTCTACGAATAGACGGATCTTGGGGTTGGTCCCAGAAGGTGGGGGGATAATGATTTCAAAGTTCTTCCGAGGTCCGTTCGGAGGCGAAGAGGAACGACGAACCGTTCTTGACGCTGGTTTTGATGTGGGTGACCCATTGTTCTCTGTCGTGGGGACATCTTTGCAGATCGCGCTGGATCCTCGAGCTTTTGGCGTGGTGGATTTCGCGGCAGAACGGAGCGAACGAGTGGCTGGAGTAGTGGGACCTGGTGCAGGTGGTTTCTTCCTCTTAACTCTCACCGGAGGTGAGTCTTCCTCTCCCTCTCCCATCTCCATCGCTTCTGCCACCGGCTGTCTCCTTCTCTCTTCCACCGGCGTTTCTGGCACTACAAAGCTCTTCATCTTCCTCCCTACCTCTCTCCTGCCTTCTTCCCCACTGAGTCCGTCTACAGGAGTCTCTGGAACGACAAAATCCATTCCTGTACCATCCTCAAGCTTGCTGGCTGACCTGAGCATTCGCGTATTCGGAATCGCTTGAGATTGAATGACGGCGCGGGACTTCTTCCTTCCTGCTGCGTCAGCAGATGTAGACGGCTCGGGAGTTTCTTCCGTTCTCTCTCTCCTATCCTCATCTTCGGAAATCGACCTAGACTTCTTCCTACTGACCATACTCTCGGATAACCCAAACGGCTCAGCTTCCACCTCGGCTAGCTTCCGCTTCGTCCCACCCACCGGAGTCCCAATTCGCGTCAAAGCATTCTCGTTCTCCTTTCCTTTGCTCATTGATGACTTGACTGACTTCTTTCCATTCGAGCCCCTGTTAGTAGATTTTTCCACATTAGTACTTGACTCGGCTGTTGAGGAGGCAGGGGTTGAAGCTGGTCCTCGCTTCGCAGTCGTCGCTTTGGAAGAGGAGGCGAGCTTAGAACTGGATGGTTCAGAGGAGGATGGCAGTTCGGAAAAGTAGTCCGTTATGCTACGGGTTGGCGGTTTCGACGTTGGCTTCGACCTTCTGGTGGGAGACAAAAGGTAAGTCCATAGCTCACTTGCTCGTGGCTGAAACAATGTATTACTATGAGAATAAAGGTGTGATCTTGAATATCAAGAGGACTACGAAGAAAACCTCTTGTGGCAGTTCAAGCAAGTCAGCAGCGCAGGACTTCTGTAAGAAGAGTCTATCGCTGAACAAGGCTGGATCTTCATCAAATCATACCAGCTACGGACGCATCTAGAGCTCATTGATCGCAAACGAAACTTCAACGACCCGAGAGAAAGCCTTTCATACCGAGCAACCCAATACTT
The DNA here is from genome assembly GCA_021432655.1 of Atractiella rhizophila. Lineage (NCBI taxonomy): Eukaryota > Fungi > Basidiomycota > Atractiellomycetes > Atractiellales > Hoehnelomycetaceae > Atractiella > Atractiella rhizophila. The sequence goes on along the minus strand of MU271206.1, from coordinate 342 downwards.
CTTCTTGAAGAGACCACTCACGTTTCTTTCATTCTTCTAAATGCTCCTGTAGAAGTGTCAATGTCGGACAGTCACACCCTCACCAATTCGAGAAACAGATTTGCCCACGGTAGAAGCGTCTTCAAGGATGCGATTTGAGTAAATTGATAATGAAGTGCCGCTTTATTTTGTTTGCGTTGGTTGTGGTTGTTTCCCGTCGTTGCCTGTTCCGCAGCAGATAACCACAATACACAATACACGGCAGGTTGAGTTTGGAGTCTAGGAAATCCACCTCAGGACTGTAATGAGGGGAATCTCAGCGTCGCTCGGTTTGCGATTTCGATCAACTCGAAATTGAATTTT
>MU271205.1:134954-154342 GCA_021432655.1 Atractiella rhizophila | reverse complement strand
AAAAGAGGGAAGAAAGGACAGAAGGCCTCAAATCAAGCGTAGTATCTGTTCTTTGTGCATGTAATCAAGGCCTTCATACCATTCGCCCAATTCCATCCGATAAGAAAAATAACAAACGAAGCCAAAAACGCACCAATCCCCTCCCAAACACTCTCTCTCCATCCAAAGCTCGCATGGCAGCCGCTGAGCTGCTCAAGTCGCGGAAGACGACGAAGGCCTGTCCTCGCATGTTTGGCGCGCGGGTGGAGACGATGTCGAGGACTTTTCCATGCGTTGAGAAGAGGTGATAGAGCGATCTTCTGAGATCTATATCATCCATTCCACGCGGTTAGGCAGGAAAGATGGTTGGAGGAAGACGAACCATCCTTCTTGATTTTGGTGTCCAAGTTCTGCACATATAGGGTCGTCGAAGCGTTGCCTTTGCTCGCCATTGTGCCTCTATCTTACAGTATTAAAGCTTTTGAAAACTACCAACCAGGAGAAATCTGTGATAGTCTGAAGGTGGTCAACCTCCCTCCGGGCGGCTGTTTTGCACATTGCGGAAGCTGACCTCTTTTTTGGTCAAGTTTCGACCACACCTCGGGTAGGATTGCAGTCGACTGGTTGACTATTGAGGTGGACATTGTTGAGGAGGGGTGTTTCGGCGTGGTTGGAGCGAGAGAGGGGACGAGGCGGACGGATTGGAAGCCTGGATATCTGTACCAATTCGTCACATGTTCGCATGAGCTTGCTTTTTCAAGGATGGGGAAGGAAGGTTTGGGTTGGACGCACTGTTGGAAAAGGACGGAAAGCATGTCGTCCGTCACTTCCCTTGGCAGCCCTTCGACGAAAAGAACTTGGTATGGCACCTCTCCCACTTCTCTCGCCGCTGGCATTTCCACCACCGGAGGTTTCTCCACCGCTTTCTTCGGAGGGGACTCATCATCCGACGATTCGTCCATTTGCATTTCTGTCCCCAAACAATCAGTATCTATCCTTCCCACCCTCCACAAGAAAGAAGGGTATAGAGAGAGGGACGAAACGAACCGTCATCCTCAGCTTCCCTCCGTTTCTTCTCCGGTCCACCATCCTCATCTGACTCTTCCTCATCCGACTCCCTCCCCCTCTTCTTCCCCTTCTTCGCTTCCGCCTCCGCCAACTTCTTCTGCGCATCCGAAACAGTCAATTTTCCCGTCAACGCGCTATTGGCGGGCAGAGATTTGCCTGAACCATCAAACATTAACATTAAAATGTGCACTAAGAGAGAGAGAGAGGCCACAGGGGAGGGGAGAGGAGACGCACCGGTTGTGCGCACGGCGTAGAGCGCTTCTGCGCCGGAGGTGTGGAGGATGGTGGCGTGGGATGTGGTGCGAGCGTATGATATCCGCTGTATCGTCATAGGTGGAGGAGTGCAGTGCAGGAGCATAGTAAGAGCGTTAGCACGGCAGTCGTTTCGAACGAAATGGTAAAGGAGCTCCGGAGAGAGTCTCCTTCATCGCTCGCTGAACAAAAAATGGAAGAAACGCGAATAAAGATTCTAAAAACGACACAGCTCGCACTCTGTTGTGGAGAAGAAGAAAGCAAAAGAGGGAAGAAAGGACAGAAGGCCTCAAATCAAGCGTAGTATCTGTTCTTTGTGCATGTAATCAAGGCCTTCATACCATTCGCCCAATTCCATCCGATAAGAAAAATAACAAACGAAGCCAAAAACGCACCAGTCCCCTCCCAAACACTCTCTCTCCATCCAAAGCTCGCATGGCAGCCGCTGAGCTGCTCAAGTCGCGGAAGACTACGAAAGCTTGTCCTCGCATGTTTGGCGCGCGGGTGGAGACGATGTCGAGTACTTTTCCGTGGGTTGAGAAGAGGTGATAGAGCGATCTTCTGAGATCTATATCATCCATTCCACGCGGTTAGGCAGGAAAGATGGTTGGAGGAAGACGAACCATCCTTCTTGATTTTGGTGTCCAAGTTCTGCACATATAGGGTCGTCGAAGCGTTGCCTTTGCTCGCCATTGTGCCTCTACCTTTCAGTATTAAAGCTTTTGAAAACTACCAACCAGGAGAAATCTGTGATGGTCTGAAGTGGGCAACCTCCCTCCGGGCGGCTGTTTCGCACATTGCGGAAGCTGACCTCTTTTTTTGGTCAAGTTTCGACCACACCTCGGGTCAGGATTGCAGGCGACTAGTTGACTATTGAGGTGGACATTGTTGAGGAGGGGTGTATCACTCAGACTCAGTTAAAAGGGTGATAGCTGTTCTTACTCTTGCTCGGTGAGTCCTCTTCCATCCAATACCAGCAACGGAGGTTGGAGAACGTGTTCATTTGAGGGACTTATAAGTTTCGTTGCTCTTTATTCTCAAATGAAGATAACCTATGATAGGGTTACATTATCTTTGCGTTGAATGACAGATGAAAGGCTTTGGCTTTCTTGTGATGATAAGGATATGTGTTCAACTTATACTTTATTTGATCTTCCCTTCCACTTCCGGAGTCTTACTGCAAGTGAAAACGAGGAATCTGTGACGTTGATCCGTTTGAGCTTGAACAGCAAGAAATAGACTTGTAAATTTCAGGTTGTTGAACTTGTACTTACTGTGAGTATTGCGGCATACGGCCACGGAGTCATACGAATATGTAGCGACTTGCTACGTCTAGGTTGCAGCGACAGGTTGCTACTGCTTCAAAAAAGTTCAAACAACTTCTCGTGCCTTGTGAGATTTTACGCCACTTCGGAGCTGAACATGAGAGCCTTGTAGAATGAAGGAGGGAGGCTGTCGTCTCACCTTGTGATGTATTGATCAGGATCACTGTCGCCTGAGGAAGGCATGAAGAATTTTTGAAAACTTTGTCAGTCGGGTATACCTCTTGCTTTCATTTTCGGCGCTACGATGGTACTTTCGTTTCTGTAGTTGATGTATTCATATACAGACGTTTCTATTTGCCTACCTGCTGTTACATCCCCATCCCGACTCTCATGATCTCATATTTGCCTGTAGGATTTGTCTCGATATCCAGTTGGCCACTAGAAAATGCGTCGCCTCTTAGCCTCTACTTCCCAGCATGCCTCCTCAGCATCTCCGACTCTGCACCTCTCCCGCTCTCTTAATGGTACAATCTGCTGCTCGTCCTCTGCCGCTTCCTCTTCCAACGAATACTCCTCTTCTCGTCCCACCTTCCCTCGTCAAACCAATGCCTCTTCTTGGGGCAATCGCTCCGAAGTTGGCGGCGGAATGAAGCCCCACAGTGGTGGATGGGGAAGCTCGACTTCTTCTTCGTCATCGAGCTGGGGAGCAACTGATAAGGCCAAACCCAACGGTTGGGGTAAGGCGTCGAAACCTCAGGGAGCTGCAAACTGGGGAACGCCGGGCGAGGCCGTCCCATCCAAACCTACCTTTAGTCGACAGGACCAGTCGGCGTCGTGGGCTCGGTCTCCTCGACGAGATTTGGGAAGCGACAATGTTGAGGTTAAGCCTAGATGGGGTGCATCCCAAGGAAACGGAGGTGTAGGTGGGGCGGGGCGTGGTACGTTATTTAACAGGGAAGCTGGTAATGGCCGCCACGTTCAGTCTCGTGAAGAACACTACGCACGAAGAACCCAGAGTCCTTATCAACGTACCGACAGTGATGGGCAGTCTAGAGATCTCTCGAAACGTCCTCTGTTTTCATCTAGGAGGGATGCGGAATCTGACAGGAGAGCAATGCTGTCGAGGACGTTTGATTCGTCTTCGCAGAGCCGTAGGACGAGTCTTGCGTCATTGAGTGGCAATCGAACAGATCCCCTCCGAGATGATATTAGAAATCGCAGAAGGGATGACTCAAGGTGGTCGCAGGACCAAGTGGCTAGAAGACAGGATCGTTCGCACCCGAAACGGCAAGAGGAAGTCGTTGGTACGGCGTCTACTTCGGCGGAGGCAGCTCTTACCCCGACAGTTGAGGGATCGGATGCGGACTCTGCTATACCTTCAATCGACCTCTTAGAGGAAGAGGAAGATATGGGAGGTTTGCAGAGGCGTGTGAAGGATCGAGATGGCAGAAAGGGGACAGAAAAGGAGAGGGAAGCTGGAGCGAAGAAAAAGAAGGTATATGTGTCACGGTCGCAAGAGAATCGAGCGATGAGTGAGGGGTATGGCGGTCGAGAGCTGTACGATGAAGTAGACCGTAAGAGGAAGGAGAAAAAGGCGAAGAAGAAGGAGGAAAAAGTGGAGAAGAAAACGAACTATAAAACGCTTGAGATTCCCACCACCATCACCGTGGAGCGGTTTGCGAGATTGGTGAATATGCGCTTTAAGACTCTGCTGTACAAGCTCGACAGGATGGGAATCCCGGATCTCAGAGCTGATCGAGTTCTGACGGCGGACGATTCCAGCTTGATTGCCATGGAACTAGGATACGAGCCAGTAATCGACGAGGAAGCTTCTTTCGACATCTATCCCGATCCCCCATGTAGCGATCCTTCCGTCCTCCAGCCCCGTCCTCCTATTGTGACGATTATGGGTCACGTAGATCACGGCAAAACTTCACTCCTTGACGCGTTGAGAAATGCTCGTGTGGCTAAAGGGGAGGCAGGAGGGATAACCCAGCATATTGGAGCTTTCTCTGTGTCGCTTTCAGCCATTCGACATAATTCGGCATTGAGAGCTAAAGAGTTGGATCCATCGATAGAAGTGCCTCCCATCGATGCAACCGCGGGAGAGACCTATGACAAGATCACTTTTCTGGATACTCCCGGACATGAAGCTTTCTCGTCAATGCGTGCACGCGGTGCTACCGTGACAGATGTTGTCGTCCTCGTTGTGGCCGCTGATGATGGAGTGATGCCTCAAACTGAGGAAGTCATTGGACTTCTAAAGAAGGAAAGACAGGGAGAAGGATTGGGAGTTGTTGTAGCCATCACGAAGGTCGATAAAGCCGAGTCGATGGTTGAAGACGTCAAAAATCAAATCATGGGGGAGGGATTGAAGTTGGAGGAGTTTGGCGGTGACATTCCCTGCGTCGAAGTATCTGCAGTCACTGGCCAGGGTCTCAAGGAACTGGTGGAGACCATCGCGACAATTGCTGAGCTCAAGGAGGTAAAGGCGGAAAGAGATGGAGTGAGATGCCAAGGTTGGGTGCTGGAAGCGAAGAAGGATCCCAAACGAGGGTATGTCAATGACGTGTTTATGTGAAAGAATTATCTGACATACTTACTCTAGGGTGATCGCGACAATACTCAACACCCGTGGGACTCTTAAGTTTGCTAACCACCTAATTGCTGGAAGCACGTACGGAAGGGTTCGAGAAATGACCCTCAGTACAGGACGGAAGGTCACGTCTCTGCTCCCTGGCGAAGCTGCCGAGATCACTGGATGGAAAGATCTCCCAGCTGCGGGTGACGAAGTGATCGAGCATCAAGATTTGTCTGCGATCCACAAGGCACTGAAGAATCGCGAGCGACGAGCGGAAAGAGCTCAGGCTCTCAAAGATCTGGAAGTCATTGAGGAGAAGCGGAAGCAAGAGAGCCGGAAGCAAGAAGTGGTCGAAGATTTGAAGCGGGAATGGTGGAAAGCTGAGAATCAGAAGGAGGCGAAGAGAAGGATGGAAGAAATGAACAAAGAGGAAGAAGAAGAACGAGCGAAGACGAAGGAACTTGTGCTTGTTATCAAGGGAGACTTTATGGGCAGCGTCGAAGCTGTTCAGGGAGCTTTGGAGAATATTGGCAATGATCAAGCCAGGGTCAAGATCATTGAAGCTGCTGCTGGTAATGTAACTGAAAGCGATTTTGCGCTTGCCCATACCGCTGGTGGTCAGTCTTCTTTCTTGTACGAGACCACGGTAGAACTAACAATGTCTCACAGGAATGATTGTCGGCTTTAACGTTTCCGTCCCTAAGGCAGTTGTTGACCTGAATAATGCGGCGGCTCGTCCAGTGATGATCCATACTGATACTGTCATCTACCGACTCATCGACATTGTTCGTCAAGGCGTTTTAGACCTCCTCCCCGATACTTTCGGGACCAAGATTGTGTCTGAAGCAGAAATCCTGCAAATCTTCAAATTTAACACGAAGAAGAAAATTTACGTGAACGTTGCGGGATGTCGCGTTATCAACGGCACTTTCTACAAGGAAAAGTCGGTGAGGATCGTGCGTGGCTCTGAGACAATATGGGAAGGTCAGAATTTGCGCCCATCTTTGCATTACGAACGACTGACTGATTGTTTTGCAGGAAACTTGGAGAGCATGAAGTTTATTAAGAAGGAAGTGGAGGAGGCGAAAAAGAACACAGAGTGTGGTGTCATCTTCGATGGTTTTGAAGACTTCCGCGTCGGAGACAAAATTCTCGGTATCGAGAAATACGCCCTTCCCAAAACGCTTTAAGCGTGACATTCAGGGACAAAATATAGATACTCATATCCATTTCATTCACCCCTCATTCTACATACACCTAATTTAAAAGTTAATAGGCACCTAAGTAATGATGAGACCGGCTTAACTAGCTACAAAACAATGATTCACATCGGATGCTAGAGGGACGACACTAAAGCAAGGCATTACAAATGAATGTCGGCCAGGAAGTTCCTTTATAATTCAGCAATAACGATCAGAATCATGTCGGCCAAAGTTGGGATCCAACTCCGTTCTCCTCTCATATCCCCTCTCGTATCCTCTTCGCATGACACCATGATAATAAGTTGAAGTGTCCCTCTCTCTCGCAATCCCGCCAACGCCGCCGAAGTTCAGATATCCTTCGTGATTGACAGTACCAGCCTTGGGTGCAGGTCCCCAGGTCGCGCGACAACTAGGACAGGTGGGCTTTCCTCCGCAAGTCTTTGCCCTATGGCAATCGCCAACAAGTCAACAAACAAGCATCTCAGAGGAGCACAACAGACCATTGTCCGAAGCATTCCTTATGAAGGGGTTTTCCACAGCCCGTCTCGCAGAAAACGAGGGTTGAATCATTCGACTTCATTTCTTCATAACAGATAGGACAATCCTCTTCCCCCTCCCCTGCTCCAGGAAGGCGTTTCTGAACCCCGGTCGAAGTCGAAGCCCCTGCCTTAGCGGCAGTGTAGGCATCCATAATTGTGCTGTTTGCTAAGGCTGTCGGATTTGGTTTTGCATTCGCGAAAATATCCACCAATTCGCTCGTTAGCAGTGCTCTAACAATTTCTCAAGTCAGTCGAGGCCCTTGAAAGATGAAAGAAAAGACAAACTTTTGATAATATAAATTCGAGGACGCTTTCACGCCTAGGACTTTGAGGAAGACGAAGAGTATGTGCTTGCAATGATTACCCTTTTGAGCGTCAGGGCAAGTGCAAGTCGGAACGTGGGTTATCGTCACGGTGTAGACATTGCCCGTAGATCCCAGCACTTTGAACTGCCCTCGTAATTTTGTCACCATTTGCACACGATGTTGGAGAGGAAGACGACTGACTTCCTCTTTCAAGTCATCTCCATTTCGATGCCTATCGACCATGAAGAATCGTTGGCTGTAAACTCGCTCCTAGGAAAGCATCAGCGGTGATCAGAGCATGTGGCTTGGTCTCTAGAAAGAAGTATTCAAACGGGAAGGTTGGGGGACGAGACGCTATGGTTGTCGAGTGTTAAGAAGGGCAAATGAAACTTGACTCAGAAACACGTCCAGCTTGTCTTCCAACTGAGACAAACTAGATAGCGTGAACAACGCAACGAGAAACCACAGAGGACATTATTTTGTGCTAGAAGTGGGTGAGCTGAAGAGGTAGCAGGTTCTCCGTGTCTTTAAAGTCATTGCCCTTGCCTTGGCGTCAAAAGAAAACAAAATTCTTTCGGATCTTGCGCTGATTTGTTGCGAGGGCTAGGTACAGTGGCTACTGACAAGTTTACTGCCACGCTACGCCAAAACCCCATTATTCCTGCTAACGAGAATTGAGGAAATCGGATAGATTATTGACAACATCACGTCATACCGAAAAGTTAATGTCTGAGATCGGTTGGATTCGATATCATATATTGTAGCTCTAGATTTGTCATGTGTCTAAAAGGGAGAAGCAATGGATGTTCTGCTCTACGTTCTCCGGTAGTCACATCACTCTCAGATGTAGCTAGCTAGTCTAATCCGTGAGACTATGTAATGAATCAACACTGAATTGGAAGCTGGTAAAATATTCGCACAAGTGGTGGATTGGTCGAGTAACGCAACAACGTCTCTCAGTAAAGATTCGATTATTTTCTTCTCAGAACGACCTGCTAACGATTGATGCGCTAGAGTATGAGCTACTGTCAGGTTTCTCAGCCGCGATGAGCCGATCTAACACAAACTCCAGTTGAAACCTTTGTGAGAGAGAACAAGGAAAGTGACTCTCATATGAGAGAACACATAACAAAAGCACATTTGTGCCTTCTCAGCTAGCGAAGAAACGAACCATCTCCGTGAACACATATCAAGCAAACTGAATGAAACAATAATATATCTCTCCATCCCGAACAGAACCAACTCTCTCCTTCAGATGGACCAAGAGGAAGCGCGCACCACCCGATCCAGTATGACTTTCGGACAGGCTTTCTTAACCCTCGCCAACCTCTTCTCCGTCCCTTCTTTTCCTGCTGGAGCAGAGCTTGTAGCGCCTACGCTCTTTCTCCCTCTCTTAGGAGCTGGTTTCTCCACAGCACTCCCGAAGCCTCCAAAGCCACCGAGTGAGCTCAAATCAGGTGCAGAAGCCGAATAATGGATAGTGGGCAGATCGCAGAGGTCTATAGGTCGTTTTGAGCTGCTCCCCAGGCGGGAGTGCAGCTGGCGTTGCGAAGTTTTGGTGGGAGGTGGTGTGTAAGAGTCGCCGTGGGAGGGAAGAGTGTAGGGAGCTGTGCGGACGCGTGAAGTGGTGTTGTGCGCCAGTCGGGGCATGTTTTCTGCTGCTGCTTGAGTAGAATAGACGACTGTTCCTGGTTTCGTCGTTGGTCGTTCACGTTCGATCTCTCAGCAAGAAGGTTCTCGGCTCAAGAGAAGAAATCTTGAGGTTTCTACAAGTTTTGAGTCGGCGGACGAAAAATAATCCAGGTGCGTTCAGTTCTCGCAATCCTAAGCAGCATCGAGCGTATGAACTTCCTCGCTACCAAGATTAGAACGCTCACGCTCAAGAGAAGGGATGCGCAATTACCATTGCATTTTTTCTCTTTCGTCATCGATGACTGTGGACTGTGACAGCACGAGGTGCAGAGACACCTGAAAGTTTCCCCAGTCCAAACAGCATAACTTTATCTCTCATGCCTGAAACTTGAACGGCTTGAACGAATGTTTGATTCAGAGTGATGCTACTTAACCATGCCATTCCCTTGAAGACAGAGTGTTAATTCTTTTGTGTTGGACAGTCCTCATTGGCCCCGCTGGCGTTGGAAAGACGGCTATCATCGAGGGATTAGCACAACGAATACTGCGTCGAGAAGTTCCAGTTTCGCTGCAAGATAAGCGGGTACTCTCTTTGGACCTCGCCTCCCTCATCTCAGGCACCGGCGTCCGTGGATCGTTCGAAGAACGCTTTAAAGCGCTTCTAAATGACATACAAGACGAGCTGGGGAAGGTGATCATCTTCATTGATGAACTTCATACACTCTTGAACTTGGGCAAAGCGGAAGGTAGTCTCGACGGTGGGAATCTGTTGAAGCCTGCTCTCGCTAGAGGTTTGCAGCTGGCCGGTGCGACTACGTGAGTATTCTCGAACTCGCAGTTGATTTGGAGGTTGAGTTAGGTCTGTTTAGTTTGGATGAGTATCGGAAAACAATAGAGAAGGATGTAGCATTGGCGAGAAGATTTCAAGCTATCCAAATACAGGAACCAGGTGTAGCAGGTTCATCTTTTCTTCTATCCTACTCATTCGCCTTGGCTAATACAGCGAGCGTGCAGAAACGATCACCATGCTCCGAGGCTTGAAAACTAAATACGAGCAACACCATGGCGTGTCCATCTCCGATTCAGCCCTCGTCTCTGCAGCTGCGTATTCACACCGATATATCACAGATCGATATTTGCCAGACAAGGCCATAGATCTGATCGATGAGGCCGCCTCCTCTCTTCGTATAGCTCTGGAGTCTCCTCCTCCTATTCTTCAATCCCTCACGCGTAGCCTTCTTGAGAAACAGATTGAGTTGACTTCCTTACAGAAGGACACAGATAGTTTCTCCGTTGCCAGGAAGGAGAAACTGAAAGAAGAAATCGAAGATCTGGAGCTGCGAAAAGGGGACGTAGAAAGGAGGTGGCAGGAGGAGAGAAAGAGAGTAGAGCACGTAAGAGCGAAGAGAAAGGAGCTGGAGAAGGCCAAGTTTGAGCTGGAGGAGATGGAACGGCAGGGTAACTTCCTCCGTGCTTCAGAGTTGAGATACGGAGTGATTCCGGGGTTGGAGAAGCAATTGCCGGAGGACGTTGCAGAAGGGGAGGAAGAAGATGTGGACGAGGTGCTGAAGGGAGAGAAGGATGGGGTCCTCATGCTCAGCGATAGGGTTATGCCAAAGGACGTCGCGAGAGTCGTTAGCAAACAGACTGGTGTTCCAGTCACGAATCTCTTTCGAGGGGAGAGGGATCGATTGCTGGACATGGAGCGGGTGCTGGGTTCTTCAGTTGTCGGGCAAGATGAAGCAGTAAAAGTAGTTTCGGATGCGATAAGAATGTCTCGCACGGGTCTTCAGTCCTCGCGCAGACCTTTGGCGAGTTTACTCTTTCTTGGACCGACGGGCGTGGGAAAGACGGAGCTTGCGAAAAGACTTGCACAGTTCCTTTTTGATGACGAGAAGGCTCTCATAACCATCAACATGTCCGAATATGGAGAGCGGTTCAATGTGTCCAGACTCATTGGTGCCGCACCGGGATATGTGGGATATGAGGAATCAGGTCAGCTTACTGAGCAAGTAAGGAGAAGACCATATAGCGTAGTGTTGTTTGATGAGTTCGAGAAGGCACATAAAGTACGCCCTTCTTTCCTTATTTCTTGGTTTTTTGGATGTTTCTCAATGCCAGAATGCTCACATAGGACGTAGCGAACATTCTCCTACAAATTCTCGACGAAGGGCTACTCCAAGATTCACAGGGTCGGAAGATCGACTTCAAAAACACAATTATCATCCTTACCTCCAACCTCGGCTCTGACATCCTCAAGTCCGCCAGCTCCACTAATGCAGATGGGAGCGTCTCACCTGCTTCAAAGCAAGCAGTCCTCGATTTCGTCGCTGCGAGTTATCCACCAGAGCTTCTCAACAGGCTTGACGACCAGATAGTCTTCAATAAATTGTCGAAGCAGGCAATCCTGGACATTGTTGACCTGAGATTGTCAGATGTGCAGAAGAGCTTGGAAGAGAGGCATATGACGCTGGTTTGTGGGGAGGATGTGAAGATGTGGCTGGCGGATAAGGGGTACGATGTTGTGTACGGAGCAAGAGCTTTAAATCGACTTGTGGGTAGAAAGGTTTGTTCCCTTCTTCTGCTCCCCTTACATCGTGAACTGAGGCGTAAATTGATGTATGTGAACAGATTCGGCAACCGCTTGCTATGGCACTTTTGAAAGGAACCATAAGAAATGGGGATGCGGTCCATTTCAAGCTGAACGCCGCAAAAGACGATATCGAGATTGCAGAGCTGCATGAAGCCGAACCCGTGAAGCATGCTGATCCAACACGAGTTCAAGAAAAGTTGGATATCATGGAAGAAGAATGATCGATCAGAAGAGAACGGTGGATTGGAACTCACTATTGCCACTCAGTTCATGTTTTGTACGCACTTGTCATTGCTGTCATATTGATACTCAATATGTAATTTTACCACTCATTAGTACTAGCTAATGAAGTCCTCTGATACTTTGCCTAAACAATTCTACCTTGTCCTCGGATCCGCCTTTGGTTGTTTGCTGTACTTCCGCAGCATTTGCGATCTCACCACAATTTGGGTCACAACTTTTGTTTTCTTGAAAAAGCTCCGGCAAGTATGTTTGTCTCTCCTTTTTCACTATTGTAGCAAATAGTAAATATAAACGATGAGCTGTAATAAGCAAGGTTTTGGGCTCTTGCGGCAAGATGGGCGGCGGATCTTCCCATAGAATCCCTTATTTTGGTTCTATTGAAAGCTGTAAACTTTGTTTTTGTTGTTCCCTTGTTCAAATCGAACGACCATCCAGGACCAGCACTTAAGGAGGTTCCCTTTCCAGAAGTCCTTCATTCACCTGTATGACGGGGGCAAGAGGCAATTGAAGTGGAAATATCAGCGCAAATCCCGGTCAAAAACAAGCAGTTGGTACTGTTATGAGGAATGCTGTGACGTCCTCTTGTGAGCCAGTTCCTTTCACTATATGCAGGAATAGGGGATGTGACGGCACAATCTAGCTCCCAGCTTAAGTCACAGCGTGAGTGATAAAGCAATAAGCTGCGAATCTGTGCCTGTTGAACCAGGAGGATTAGGTAGCTACAGTGGACATTGCTGGAGATTGGACAGTCTCGCTGTCATGAATGCGTTCGTTCCTCCGCATGCACGTATTTACAGCGTGTTGATTTCTGGATGCAGGATAAACAAAACCCTAACTATACCTTTCCTGCCAACCATACCTATGGTATGTTGTACTACTTCAGAATTGAAGGCTCCTAATTTAACTCGTAGAGCCATTCAAATCAAGAGATGTAAGTGGTTTGGTGTTATTGACGTCGCACTTATTTTTACAATAGATATGTGACGGAGCCAGAGCATGATTCGACCGGGGATAATCCAGAATCGCTAGGCAATTGTTCTTCCTGGCAGGACTGTGGATGACTGATCATGTTTCAGTACTGGAGAGTGCTGCTGCCTCAGCCCTGATGTTTATGGCTGGAATTCCGTCAGTCCTGGGCAAACGACAGCGTTTCTCTCAGGCTCCACTCACAAATAACCGCAACATGCAAGAATCCAAGCAACTCGGTTCAGACCGACAGGCAGTCTGCAAGGAGCCGTTTGTTCCTCCCTTCGATCAGAATAATACCATTTTGACAGAGTTACACAGACGCGCGCGTTTGCCTGATTCTCATAGCACGAAATGTGATCGATGTCGGTTCGTTCAGCCTTTTTCTTGCCCTTTTGATACTGACGGGTGACCACAGTCGTTTGAACAAAAATTGCCGAAGGTTCAAATTTAGTAAGGATGGTGAAGGAGCCTGCATGCGATGTTCCAGAGCCGGCGAAAGTTGCAAGTGGCCATCGACAGAAACGGTGGCGCAGAAGGGCTGGATGATAGAGACTTGTGTTCGATGTCGGTTCGTATTCCTTCTCCTTCTATAAAGATAGAAAGGATAACTTATAGAGATCTTTCATTGGGTAGTCGTTTAAATCGATCTTGCATGCGCACTCCATGGCACAACAGTTGTGTTTCTTGTTCCAACGATCGCGTCAATTGCAGGTGGGCATGGATAGAAACGGCAACGAATGCAGCTAATACATCAAGAATCTCGTTTGAAACTAAGTCTGAGGGACCGGTGTCGCTCGAGGTGCACGAAAAGGATACGAGAGAGGTCTGTTCTCGTTGTCGGTTCGTTCTTCCTCCCGTTTTTTCATTCCCTGAGCATCTGGGATCCACAGTCGCTTGAATCGATCGTGCATGCGCTATTATTGGAGCACAACTTGTGTCTCTTGCGGCATCGACTCTGCCATCTGCAAGTGGCCTTCCAAAGGAATGGCCTCAAATGCATTCTCTCACGTACGGCCAACTACTGAGGACGAAACCCAAGGGCTAACGCGAGTCAACTTGCGGGCGAAAGAGGCAGCAGGAGAAGGCTGTAACCGTTGTCGGTTTGTTCTTCCTCTTGATTACAAGTATAACTTGTGGACTGACTGAGCCAGGCGTTTGAACCGGGAATGCATCGCCAATTCATCGAGTGGGGGGACTTGTCTGCGTTGCGCACGTGAGGGTGCTGTATGCCAATGGGCATCGAAGGCACCACCTAGCCCTATATCGGAGACTCATTCGGTTCAGCAACTCCGCGACGGAACGAACGAGTCGTTTGAGGCAGATCTGAGCGATGGAGGGATCAGAGAGGTCTGCGACCGTTGTCGGTTCGTATCTCTGCTCATCCCTCGAGTCACTTTCCTGAGGTAGGGAACTGGATAGCCGTTTAAACAGACCCTGCATGAACAATCCTAGAGGCGGACACGAGTGCCTTTCTTGTGCCAACGATGGTGCCCTCTGCAAAACGACTACAAAAGAAATGTTCAACCGTTATTCGACTGTCTCTATGGACAATGCTATTGATGGACCGGCACAAGCAAAGTTACTGCAAGAGGCAGAAGACAAGTGTGACCGTTGTCGGTACGTGGTATCTTTTTCTTCTGGTAATTAAACTAACATTACTAACAATGTCGCAACAGTCGCTTGAACATAGAATGTACACCAAATTGCCTCATTTGCCGTCCTTGCGCTCGGAGCAGTACGACTTGCCGGTGGACAACAAAGGAACCTAATGTACCAACTCCTTCGAAGGTTATCGTGCAGCCTATGGTGGCTGGACCGCCCAGTAACCCCTCCAGGGAAGATGAACTTTATGCGACACGGGACGGGTGGTTGGAAAACCAACGTCGTCGTGAAGGATATGGACGGGGAGATGTACAGGAGGAGTGGAACCACTTAATTCGTGGTATGGATGTCTAAAGTGAGCTCACTTCAAGTTTGCTTCTTGCGTGTAAAGCTCAATTTATTGCCTATGGTACTTGTGCTACTGATCATGTGTATTGGTTTTAAGCTCTGCATTGCAATGTCTTGTATTTATGTCCTCGTCAGTTAGAGAATGTGAAAACCTGTCGCCGTCGCAAAATCAGTGGAAACAATGGCCTAGCAAGGATCCCCAGAACTTTCAAGCCTCCATGGCTTTAACTGTGATCCCCTGCGTTTCTCATACCCCTGTCCCGTCCGATCTCATCTCGACACCTTGGTCGGCTTTGTGACAATACCCTACACTAAAAGACCAGAAGCACGTAAGAGACAATAAAGACAGGGGTCGACGGGCTTTCATCTCATATTCAAATGCAGCTCCATGTCATGCTCAAAATCAGATGTCCCGATGGAAAACTTTGACGTTGAAGTTCAAGCAGGAAAATCGAGAAAATCCTCCAGATTTAGACTCCTTCGAGTCGCCGTCGTTCTGCACCGATCATCAAACAGTTACCCTGACCGTTCGCCCACTCTCTTGCAAGTTCGCAGTAAAATCGTGAGGAGAGGGCCTCACTTGGAAGTTTGAGGTTCTTTTAACTTCTATTGGTGACCGGAGTTCCGTATGGCTTTCTCATCGATCTGGGGATACGAAACACCAGTCGGCATGAGATCGAGGGCGAAGTTCGGCTGTTCGTAGACTTTTATATGCCAGCCATTTCGGATTCCAAATGTTCTCTCGCACATCTCGCTTGAACTCGACCTGGAACTCGACCTTTTCTCGGGTTGACAGTCTGGAATCCACGGAATACCTCGCAAATTCGATGGGCATCTCAGCTTCGAGCCTCTGCAAGAAAATGGGCGTTCCAGAAGGCAGGATATGATCTTCATATCTAGTTGGCGAACCCAGATGAGCCTCCAGATGGTGGCGCAGCGTCAAATAAATTCGTGGGTGTCTGAGACACGTGACTTCGATCAATTTCAACGACGAACATCTCCTCCTTCGACCATTCTGGCCGCTTCTACGCAGCTCGGATAAGGAATAACATTGGCCGGATAAGTCGCTGGAAGGTGAATTGTAAGATCTCGACAAGCGTCTCGTGCTTCTGATTGCTGAGCATCGTCCGGCGTTACCAATCTGACCTTGTCTGTAGCATTCAACTCGACTCGGTTCTACGTGGGTTGTACGCTCTGGACACCAAGTCGACACTCAATGGCGTCGTCGGCATATAATCCTACCATGCTTTATGATCCAGGGGACCATCAAACCTCGGCACTCCCCGCCCCTCTCCAAACAAATGTGAATCCACCACAACCCCAGTGGTCGCTTTCCAACAATCCAATCTTTGCCCCATACCCAGTTTCTCTTCGGCAGGTTCCAGCAGAAACATCCACTGGCTCTCAAGGCAACACACAGAGGATCTTCGATACTAATATGCCCGTTATTGGAGGACTCGATATGAACCAAACTGGAAATCAAGGAATGCGGAGGGATATGAAGGAGGATACTCCGCCTGCGAAAAAGAAGACGAGGAACAGGAAACCGGCTAGTTGTGAGTTTCTTCTTGATCTGGTGTTCAACTGGGAGTTGCATATTGTGAAACCGTTCACTCCTGAGCCTGAGTTGCGCACCACTCGGAAGCTGTTTCACTCTTCTGCTGCTTGGCATATTAGTAGCAGTTTTCGTTCTTTGATATTACTTTCGGATCCAGCCGCGAGATGACCACAGTGGCACATCTTCAAATGGCTGCTGGAATGAGATGAGCGATACGAATCCGAGCTGTGCATGAATGACAAGCAAGGATCTGAATGCGGATATATTAGCAACGACAAAGTTCGCACCTAAAGGCTGGTGTCGCAATCATCTCAGCGTGCTGGCCCTTAGTGCGCACTTTGACTATTGAAAACGGGCGATTCCTCTGCTGCCGGAGGTATTACCGGTATCCAAACTCTCATCTGAACAGGCAGCCGAATTCGGATACTCTTACTAATACCTCTGATCGCATGAATACTGACTGACTGGCCTTGGTACAGGTGCCCCTTGTAGGTAGCTTTCAATGTCATTCTCCTGACTAAATTTTCTTCAGGCAGAAAGAAGAAATTAAGGTGCGATCGATTGGTGCGTCCTTCTGCCTCAGGGTTCTCCATTGTTGAACGGCGTATTGTGCGATCAGGTTCCTTGTTCGGCGTGTCAACAGCGAGGAGAGGCTCACCTGTGCAGCTGGGAAAATGCCGTGCCTCTGTGTGTAATCCTCAGCCATCTTCACGTTCTGATGGTTTTTCTAATTCCTTGACCACAGATACCTTGCTAGAGATATGAATGATATGGCCGAGCTACGCGCCCAAGTAGATCGGCTTCAAGCGCTCGTTGACGTCCTCGCGAACCCAAACAATGGCGGCAACCTCAATTTGCCGGAAGCACAACAACGCGTTCTGGATGATAACAGGGCTTTGTCAAACGCATCTCAACAGGAAGAGGTGGATTTGAAAGCGAATGACCTCTGCGAGGCGCTCAGTCATTTGGCCATTTCGCAGATTATGCGGATCGATGAGCCGACAGGGGAGAAGTTGAAGGAAACCCAGATCTTCGATGAGGCCAGGACCTTTTGTGCTGCTCTTCCGCAAGCGTATGGACTCTCGACGACTATACCCAGTTCTGGATCAAACCAACCTGCGCCAGGTGCGGATACAGCGGCCAGCAGTCTGGCAAGATTATCTTACGCTTCGGAGACTGCCACCGTGAAGGATGCCCTCAAATGCATGCCATTATTGGAGCAGGCCAACAGCGCGCTCAGTTACTATTTTTCTTATGTCGACTGGTTCGTTCATTCTATCTGCGCGTCTACGAGCTAATTCCACAGCAGGTATCTGCATGCATGCCACACTCCCACCTTTCACTTCCAAATGCAACGCCTGAGAGAGACGGCGGAGAAGAATCCGGACGCAGTGGACCCTTTTTTCTTGGCCGTGTATCTTTCATTGGTGCGTGCCACATCTATTTCCGAGGACCCATAGTAATCATGATATCCTCAGTGTGGTGTCGGTTTGGCCATGATGCCTTCCTCCCGGGCCAGGCGCGACGGTTTTCCCGTTGATAAGGACAAGCTAGCGAATACGTGGTTGGAAGGTGCGATGATTGCTCTGACGGCGGGAAAATTTTTGGACACGCCAACGCTCGATGCCATTCGAGCTCTTATCATTATCAATGCTTAGTGAACCTCCATCTTTGATCAAATAACTATCGGCTCATTTGGATGCTTACGCAGTTTCGTCTTTATGGCCACTGGAGAATCCGTCAACGGGGGAATTTCCATCCTCACGATGGCCGTCCAACTTGCAGTCCAGCTTGGCCTCAACCGAGATCCGGATCGCATGGATAAAAAATTCACCTATCTTGAAGCTGAGGATCGTCGACGTATCTTTTGGACACTATTCCATCTCCTCACCTTAAGCTCCAGGTTAGTAACTTTGTTGCCTTCGTTTAGTCTTGTTGATTCACTTGTTGTAGCTCTCTTGGCAGGACATGGTCAAATTTTGATATGGAAGCCATCGATGTCAGTAAGTTCGCTTTCACTTTCAAAAGTTACAATGTCCAGAGCTCATTGTGACTGTAGAACTTCCCGACGACATGAACGACGAAGATTTTAGCAAGAAAGAGTTCAAAGATGCGGAGCAGACGGTGAAGAAAACTAGCAAGAAGGAGACCGTTATGACCTCTTTGCTTATTCGCATACGGATAGCCCAAGTTGCCGTCAAAATAGTACTTCTCTTCTCTATTTCCTAATGAAAACTAACTAACTCAACTCCACAGTCTAAGCGGGCTTTTGGTATCAAAGGTGTCACCTATAGCGAAATCTTTCAGCTGGATTCGCAAATTCGGGAGGTTCGGCTTCTCCTACTGTCGGGAGGCGAAAAGGCTGATAACATTGACCAGATCGAGGACAACCTGCCTCCTTTCTATCTGTTGAAATTCGACAGGGAAGACTACTGGAATATTATTCCACCATCCGATCATGTGACAGCGTCTGAAATGCGAACATAGTACGTTTACGTTGTCTTTCCTGAAATTGACAACTGTTTCTGACTGTACTTGCAGCATGATTTGGATTGGTCTGGCTCAAGAATACATTCGAATTCATCGTCCTTATCTTATCCTCGGCTACCACAATGCGGAATACGCATATTCCAGGTCCCAATGCCTGAAGTACTCGAAGGTTAGTACCACTGTATCTATTACAATCCATAAATTAATCGGCTTCAGATAATCCTCGCCATTTCGAGGATGCCGGCCATGAAGCAGAAGTGGGGCGGGCTGACTTACAAGGTCATCAGCGGCGCCATCATTTTGGGAATTGAGCTACTTCGTTCGTCCCACTCAAAGTGGAGACTTTCGGTGGACTGATGTCAGCCATAGAGAATCCTGAGGCTCCCGACGCCAAATTGTTACGTTCTAACCTTTCTCTGGCCAAGCAGCAGTTGGAGTTCTTCGCAGATGTCTCGGTTCGGCTCTTTCCCATCTGCCAAATCCCTGCTGACATTCAATCCAGAGTCTTGGCCGCAGGGGATCGAAGGTGTTGCAGTTCCTTGAAGAAAAGGATAACACTCGACGAAACTCAGCTGCTCCACCATCGTCAAAAAGTCCAGGACGTCAACCAATCATCCCAAATCGGCATTAGAGCAAGCATTAAATTCGGTGCCATCTGCTGAAGATGACAATCCATTCCTCACTCATAAGCCAGCCAGTCAAAGAGCTGACTCCGCGGTACCTCAGAGCCAGCCTCGCGCATCACGACCCCTCCATTCACAC